>JACMIF010000332.1:17792-44016 GCA_014805445.1 Diplogasteroides magnus | reverse complement strand
GTCTGTTTCCCGAGGAGCGGTTGTCTCATTCCTGCAATAGACAACCGCTCCTCGTGAATCAGACAGCAGACGAATGCACTCTACTCCTGAATTAGAAACCCTAATTCCCACCGGTTATCTCTGATGAGCGAGTGAGAATTAATTACCAATGTGCGAAGACAGAAATGTAGCACTTTTGTTCAGATAGCAACAAATTATCGGTCATGTTTTATCAAATTCTAGATAACAATTCACTGCCAGCTGTTCTGTAGATTCCTGAAGTGCTCCTCCGTATTCTCCACTGCGTTCTTCGCCAGGTCCACTCGATGCTCATCGATTAGTCGAGAAAGACCGACATATTGAAGGAATCGGTGTCTCCACAATTGCAGCCGTAGCATGAGCATGGGGAATGTCGCAACGTGCATTCTGCAAGTATTAGGGCTGGCTGTTTGCTAGTAAACACAACCGAAATGAGAATATGTTTCATTGAATCTCGAAAATGATAGAATTTCACGATATATATCCATTCTCGCGCACTAAGATTTACAGCAAACTATGACTACTTTAGTTGTTATGTTACACAGTGAGTATATCTTCAAATTTGCATATATGCGCGTTAAAACAGAGCCCACAAAGTAGTCAAAATGTAAAGAGAATATTCCGCATCCTAACTGAACTGTTGCTCTAGTCTTTTTATCTCACAGTTGAAACATATTCCGTAACGACGAAATAGCACGTAAAAATGAGAGACCAGGGTGTCATCGAGGTGTGAGACGCGTACTAGGAATAACAGTTCAGGTAGGATGCATAATATCAGCAGTTTCATTGTATCGTGCATTTTAAAATGTATTTTGCTCACATTGCGATAATGACTGCGTACGCCCGAACGAACCAACGAGAACCTTCTTTGCTCGGAAAGTTCGTGATATCCGCCAATCGACAGAATTGCAGTGCCATATAGACAGCCACCGCAAACCATCCCATACCTTTCAGCACCTGCAATACAGTTTCAAAAACGATAGTATAATGCTCTATATGTTCTATAATCGACAGGTTGAAAATTAAGTGGAGCTGATTATTGGGACAATCGTCCTTAGTGGATTACCCGACAGACGAATGTACTTTACTGGTCATGCATTGCATAAGGGTAAGTCGCTCACACTGAAAACTTGCAAGTTTTCGGCCACTTGATATTTATGAGCCAAGGTGTATCCTCTGCTTCCATGGTGTCGGTCTAGCCATGATAAGGGAGCGGATAGTTTTTGACCAGTTCGCAAAGCGGTATATAAACGGCTATTCACGTACCAGAGTCCAGTGTATGACTGAAAAAGGATATGTTTAACGTGATAAATCGTTGCAAACCATGGCGAGAAAAGGAAATAGCAGCCATGCCATAAGAAACTCATAAACGAGGGTGAAGTATCCTTAATTATTGTTCACAAGCTAATTTGATCGTACACGTGCTCAATCAAAGTTAATGTGTGAGTCGCTGAGTAGGGTATCTACAGGGTATTTACTGGACTGGGTGTTTGGAGCAATTCTCGGGCAATTACTCGCGAGTAGTGGCCGCGGTCATTGCTCAGGACGACCCAATCTGTGTGTGAACCTGTCATCAAGGCAGCAGCACCAATAGCACTGCCAGTCACAGTTGAAAAGCCAATAAACACGGACAACGCGTATCTTCTTGTCTTCTCATAGTTCGAACTATAATATGTTGCTACGGCTCTGAAATGTGGCAAGTTAGCGATGCTCAAAACTAATGAAAAATAACCTTTCAACGACTATGTTGATCACAGTGCCATGCGCCATCCACAGACCGAAAATATGCAGAAAGTATGCAACGATAAGAGGTGAATCAGTTATAGGATTTCCTGAAAGAGTATGATTCTTTCGATTGCTTTGAATATCATTCACATAAACGGAGCTGAACATATATGTTGAGCGTGAAAACTAATCAAAATCGTGGCTTATGGTCCGAAAAACCACATGGGGGACAACATTGAGCTTGGGCTAGTAATCAGCAAATCAAGTTGGTTTACGTTAACAATATTTACCTATAATTGGTTTGTAGCCGGCAGTGTAGAATAACATGATCGCTCGACTAATGTTACCGATCATGGAGCTGACCAAGCCGAGGTTGAGTACGCACAGGAGATTGACGTGAATGGTGGACACCGGAAGCAAACACACATTAAGTTTGGCAGTTTGAATGCTTTATCGGTTATATTTCGCAGAGAAAAATATGTATCTATAGTAGGACTGAAAAATAACCCATAAATTAGTCAAACTTGGTATTCACAGAGAGAGAATCTGGTTCACGAAATAAATCCCCATTCATGGACTTCGATTTCACCTTCATAGATCTATGAATAGATCATAGAGTATTCTTAAAACGACGAAAGATAATCAAAACTGATTTTTGGCTGGTTATCATTGGATTGAGATAAGAAATATAATTTCGAGATACCTGCTGAAGTGTGATCATGAGAACGACAGCTACTGGTAGATATGCGCAATTGAAAAGCAGTTCCAGGTGATCAAAGACAAGAAGAGCTATATTTTCTGCATCTCGGACATCCAGTTCCTCGAGACAAACCACGAATTTCTCGTTCAGACGATATTCGGGGACGAAGCCTTAGCAAAATATGAAAAAATATGTAAATTAAATCAAATTACCTCCGTTTCTAGTTCTAAACGCGAAATGACAGTACTCCGTCATTCAAACAGGGAACTGTATGAATGGAGGCAATAGACAAATAAGGCTTTTGTATACTACTTTGTGCGCTGACTAGAGTAATCAGCTTTGTTGATTGTGGAAGCGACAATGCGTAATACAATATACCCGGTAATTACATCAACTATCTACATCAGACATAAAAATTCCCTCTTACTGTTTATTTGGTTATTTATCCATGGTCAGCGATTTGAAAAGCAAGCAGCCTATTATTCATTAACCCTTTATGAATTGACTTAAAATATTTTTGTCCGTTGAAAGTTGTACACTGTCATGCAAAATTGTAGACTGAATGGGCGGAGGCGATAGATAATTACAAGGGGCTTTGGTATGCCTCGCATTTTGCATGCTGATTGAGCAATCAACTCGGTTGATTAAGTTATCGTGGCCAATGACAATGACTCAAATACTTTGCTTCTGGTAAACTTCCAACACTTTGTTATCATGATGTCGTATTTCGAAATTAAATTGTTAGATAGATATGATAAGTCATATTACTAGAATATAGCAGTAGAGGTTAAAAAATGACTCAACATGACCCCATACTTTGATGATGGAAATGGCAACATAATCCAAAACTGTACTCGAAATTTATTGAACTCGATTTGAACTTCAATGCTGGGATATGAGAATACGAGTGCTGCCCTTGACCACAGGTTAATCATTTGTTCTGAACCTTTTCTCTTTTCATTCTCTCTTCTTCTCTTGGCCTCATTATCATCATCGAGTTCTTCACTTCACAAGGTCAACAATCAGCTGCGTTTGCTCATAGGAACTCCCCTCCACGCATTGTTTCTTCTCTTTTCGCACACTTCCGTCACGACAAGATTCTTTGGCAGTCGTTTGAGAAACAACGAAAGTTGAATTATCAAAAGGATCGGCAACTGCCCGCCTTCGTATCTAGAACGGTACTGGCGTTGTTTTTATGTGGCACTTTGCGTATTTCATGATGAAAGTTTTGTCACCCTTTCGCCATATTTCTATCTGCTTCTCTTCACAGTTATTTCAATACTGTCTCCATTTCTTAGTAAAAAAAGTTCGATTTTGCCCTGGTTGTTGGCAGTTCACGTTTATTTTGTAGACACAATGTAATCGGAGATCAATCCCTTATGAATGGAACGACTCCTTTCTCATGAAAGCGAATTCCTTTCATGCGCATCGACTCTTATAGATAGACACGATGACTGTTTCATAATCTGTCCCTCGTTCTTTATGTTTCTGTCTTCTCTATACTGCCATAGACTGGGAGTCTCTGATCAGTTATATATGGTATTAGAAGAGAGTGTTGTGGACTCTTCCCTCTTTCTCCAGCCTCGTCAGGTGCAGATGCTAGGGCCCGTTCTTGCCATTCTTCCCATCTAATGTTGTTTTGATCGTTATATCGTTTCGTCTTATCTGGACGCGGGCTCTTTGACCATGACTTAGTATCTGAACCCACTTCAGCAGCACGTGAAAAACGACGACGAGGCTCTCCAACGATGAAGATTCGTAGGATGAGATTCATTGTGAGGCCTTTTTCTATAATCCCATCATAATCAACACTTCAGGTTCTTATAGTGACCACTCTCTGTCTCACTTCCATTCTCTCTAACATGAACACATACAACTTCACCAAGATCTGTCTCAACAATGCCACTGATAGTGAGTGTCCGGGAGAAAGACAGAAGCCCCCCATGGACATTTGCTCCAGAACGCTAAAAATGGACATCAGCTCGCCGCAACTCGATTGTCCTTTCACCATTAAGGCGCAAATGTTCATGGCGTATTTACTAGTGTGGGGAATAGAAGGCAATTATTGACAGCCGTTTTTCTAGCCCTCTCAACTTCATTCCTAGCGGTCGTCACCGCGCAGCGAGGGACTAGGGCTAGGAATGAAGTTGAGACGGGTAGAAAAACGGCTGTCAATAATTGCCTTCCTTTCCCCACCCTAGTATTTACCCTTCATCCGAGTGCCCTCATGCATCTCTTACCCACAAATCCCTTCAGACTCTGCCACATACACAAGATTTGAGAGGACAGCAATTGAATCGAGTACGGCTATTGGATCTCTGGCTGTATCCATTCCAATAGTTATCGCCCTACAGAAACTGCCCACCAAAGGGGTCTTACTCTTTGTGGGATTCCTTTCGGCAGGTACTCAATCCAAAAACTCTCTTAATAATGCTATTATATCAATGAGACACAACAGTTGTGAAGGGGAAGCTCATCCGAGACTTGCCCCTTGTTCTATTTCTGTCTTTCCTTCTATTTGTGTCCTCTTATCTGGGTACGCTTTATAGTTGGCAGTTTGTACGCGAATCGGTTATGTTTCACTGACCCTGCATATAAAAATTATATGGCTTCCGTGAAACATAACGGATCTCGCATACAAACGGCCAACTATAGTACTTCAGGAGTGACGGCGTTGATTCCGTTGGCCGAATCCCATGGCTTCGGATGGTTCCTCACTGCAAAAATCATCCAGGTTGACTGAGAGATCACTCTTTATGGGATGGTCTCATTCAGGGTGTCTCCTTCTGCGTCACCTTTCCAATGACAGGAATCCTCACTTCCAACTGGGCTCCATTGGGGTGAGGAGCAGGGAACGCATTATGGAATTTCAAACCTCCTCAATCTCTTAAGAGCGGTCGGTCGTTGAGATGGTCGCTCCGACGAAATTAGGTGGAAATGTCCATATTTCCATAATGCGTTCCCTAGTGTGGAACTCACTGTCACTACCACTAAATGAACTATCTCTTTGAGTGAGCATGGAATATTCCTGTCGATGCTCACTGGTTTCTCTCAATTAGCCAACATCTTCACAATGCCTGTTTCCGGTGAGCGTTTTTCTAGTGGTTGGCAGTTGGAATGAATACGTTTTGTTATGTTTCACAGATGTGGTATAGATATCCTCAAAATATAGCAGCTTTTAAAAATAATCCATAAACTGACCAAACTATCAACCAATAGTCTATGTCAGTCAATGACTCGTTTCCTTCCTCACCAGGCGCCCTCTGCTCCTCCTCCCTCGGATGGAGGGCCGTGTACTATGTGCATGCAGGAGTGGGAGTGTTCATCTTCATCGTCTGTTTCCTCATCTTCGAGGACACTCCAGGAATCATCCACTAGTGGGAGAAGAGGAGTTGCAATGGATCATGAAGGGAAGGGAGAAGGTCCACTCTTCCATGCTAAATGCGCCAGAAATATTGGGATGATTGTAGAAGCCAGAAGGTCGCCAGCCCGTTCCTTACAAGTCCATAATGAAGTCTCCCACCATATGGGGTGTGTGGTTGTCCGGATTCGCAGATATTCTCGCCATTCAATTCATAAATATGTACAATCCACAGTATCTCAAGGACTATCTCAACTATGACGTCATGAATACAGGTTAGACATTCTTCCGTATATATTTTATGACCATTACTTGAAGGTTTTCTGGCTGCTGTTCCTGTGATTGTGCAATGAGTATGCAAGATATTTGCGGGATTCTCCAGTGATGCTTTGACGTGGGCCATCAATTACAATATCTACAGTAGGGCGGGCCGCTCGAGAATATAACAAAACGACATCTATTTTGGCGCAATGAAAGGCGCAGATGCGATATTTGCTATAGGCTCGAGTGGTCCACCCTGTTCTGAAATGCAATACATTATTTATCTTTATCTGAGCATAAGCTCTGGTAATCAAGGCCATTCTTCGATCAATCAATTCCTTTCAGATGCATAAGCGAGAACATCAAGATTCAACAGTCTCGCATGATGTTGTCTGCTCTCTTCTTCATTCTCCTCTCCTTCATCCCCAAGACTCAACCAGTCCTCTGTCTCATCATCCTGGTCTGTCTATCCCTATACATTGATAGAGCGCTCTTTGGCATTTTACCCCACTGTCTCTCCCATGTTGGAGGACTATTTAGTCGTTTCTCTTAATTCCGCGATTAATTCTGGATATGTTTCACTTGTGATATGTATGGACAAGAGCAGCAGTTCACCTGGGATACAATGGAATATTTTCAGATCATCACAGAGTGGTTCATCGGATTCAACACGGCGGGATTTAACAAGTGTGGAACACTGCATGCACGACAGCACGCACACTTTGTCATGATGCAGGTACGACGAGCCGATCCTCTAATTGGGTCCACCTCAGAATGTCCCCCACATTCAGGTCAGAATGCCCCCTTCATGGTCACAGAATGCCCAGTCTTCAGAATGCCCCCTAGATAACGCCGATTATGGGTGACAGTTTGGCTACTTTATGCGTTATGGTTCACGAGGGGTATATATTCAAACACATACTAGCGTTGAAACTTAATCCTTAACAAGGTCAATCTTCCAACTATAATGCCATTCGTTTCAGATCATGAACATCCAGAGTGTTACAATCATCGCAGAACCCTTCATAGTCGATGCCATTCTGACTGCCAACACGTGAGTCTCCCATATGTTTCTCCTTCGCAGTTGGTTACATTCCACATGAGCTAACTCGCTGTTGTCTAAGTAACAACACACCAAGTACGAAACATCTGATTGATCCGCAACTTAGAAGTTCTGAAATAACTAAAATCAACTGAGTTCCTCCTTCCAATAACCTTCTCTTGAGGGCATCCCAATGGCGAATTGTCTTCCTCGTTCACGCAGTTCTTCTCATAGTAGCCAATGCAGTCTATGTCGTAGTGGCTGTTGCTCGCCCCGCCAAATGGACTGAAAAGGTTATTGAAGATGAACACGATGGGAAGAACCACGACGAAATCGCTTCCTCTCCTATCACAACGATATGCGTTGGAGAAGATTATGCCAAGAGGTTATAATCCAGAAGAACTCATCGTGTTTGTACATAAATGCGTCATTAGCGCACCAGTCATTCAAGCCTGCTGTAAAATTACAAAAGAAAAAAAATTTATTGTTCTCAGATAGTAAGCAGCAAATGACCCGTTTGCAAAGCAATGACAGTGAACAATGCGACAATGATGGAGGAACGAGTGAATACGGCGCCCGATCCCCCTCCCTTGCTCTTGTCGGCTGTGGAAGTATTCAGACTGGCAGCAGATTTCTGCTCTTCTGTTGTGGTCGACGTTGTAGTCGATGAGGAAGATGAGGTCGTTTCTTCCTCCCTCTGGTTGTTTGCTGCTTCGGGCAACTGCAAATATCATATTCCAATTTGGCGAAAGATAGCGCCTTGGACTTTTACGCCATAATAGTGAAATGGACATATTAGCCACCGTTGTTGTAGATTCAAGACGCAAGAGTCCATTTCACCGCTACGGCGCAAAGCCCATGACGCTGCTGTCCTTCACCGTTTGCTATCACATTTCGATGCTGTTTTTAGCATAATCGATCGAAAAATGAATATCCGAGCCATGAGGTCGGCAAATGTTGCAAGGGAACAGCTATGGCACAAAGTTTCAGCTTTCGTTGCTTCATCCAACCTTCATTTCTGCACTTCCCATCTCCTTCACATCTTTCGGTTGTTCTTCCTCCTCCTCCTCGTCTTCATATTCCTCATCATCATCCACTTCCTCCACTGGTTCTTCTTCTTTCACCTGCAACAAATATTATGATTTTCCAGTTTCGTACTCATGACAACATCATTTTATGAATTATTATTTACAGGTCAGGATGATTAAATTATGGATTATGCTTCATAATATATGTCAAAAATTAATCTAATTTCCAGCCATGATCAGTGAGTTATAGCCAAATGAAAATGACAAAAAAGGCTCTTGAACCAAAATAGAGGAGCTTCTCATGGAACGAGCCATTTAGCCCAGCTGTGTTTTAATGCACTCACCTCATTGGACATAGTGGAAGAGCGATGAACTCCGCCATGTCCGAGTACTAGAGGTTCCTCAAATAAGTACGTAAGTAAGATTCAGCGCCACTTGTGAATGCACCTGTTGATGACGTTAGGTGTGGCTAGTAGCAAAAGTATAGGCTTGCCTTTATAGGCACAAACTTTCAGGGGGGGGGGGGATTATCCACCAGGGGAACTTTGTTCGCTGGCATCGCCACCAATTTTTTGGCTATTGCGCCGTAGATATCCTTTCAGCTGTTGTAATTCCGATCACCTCAGTGATGGTCTCCTCCACAGGGAGGACTCTCCTAGTCGATGGGGCAGTCGACGTTGTCGTCGTGGCCTTCGTCGTCGTCGTTGTGGTCTTCTGTGTGATCGTAGTCGTTGTCTTCGTCGTCGAAGTCTTCGCATGATGTGGTCTATGGGAGAACTTCGGAGGAGAGTGACGGGCTTCCTCTGCAAAACGTCAATGCATGTGTGCCTATAGTCTATAGACTTTAATAGTTTGTACGCCAATTTGGTCATGTTTCACTCATCCTATATGTCAAATGATATAGGTTCGTGAAACACAACCAATCTCGCTCAGTAATCTTGGTTGGCGAGGGATTCTTTTGAATGTGTTTCAACTGTTTTATTATAGACTCCACTTGAACTGATTTTCAATGAGCTGCCATCAAGCATTCGAACAAGTTACAGCAAATTCTAGATTAGACTCACCAAATCTAGGCAGCAGCTTCATCTTTCTGAGTGTCCGTCCACTCACTACTCCGATCTCCACTCTGTAGGGCAGTCTGGCTATGCAGACCGGGGGAGTGGCCGTGTGTGAGGGAGAGGAAGCTGCAACTCCGTCAGTCGGCAGAACGAGACGCTGCACGTACAGATGGGTCGGCGCTGTCGGGGACTGAAATTATGTGTTTTTCCAGTCAAATAGATCAAATATTCATCCATCATTATTTATGTACGTTAGTCGACAAACAAAAAATGTGATTGCGAAGCACGTCGAAAATATAAAATTTTCATCAAAAATATTTATGTTTCACTGAGCATCTAAATGTCTAAATGACAGAGTTTGCAGCTAATTGTAGTGATCACCACAAAAATTTCATAAGAGTCACCTGCTTGTCAGTTTCTGCAAACACCATGACATGTCCATCGACTGCCATCGAATTCAGCCATCTCCTTCCTTCTGCGAGTGTTTGGTGACCTTGTGAAACTCCAGAATGAGTGACGACGAGGTGTGGACTGAAGAAAAGAAGACTTGACAACCAATAGGCGAGGATAATATTTATGTTTTTGCAGTTTCAGAATGCGAATGCAGTGAAATTGCAAAAACGGACTTGCATTGGCTAAATGTTCGCTATGAAACTTATATGATGAGTGGTAATTACTCGTTCTAACTACAATATGAAACATGCAGATATAATATTGCGAAATGGATTTTGGTATTATTTTTTCAAGTTGCAGACTCGTTGATACCGTTAGAAAATATTGCGCCAAATATATTTTAGTCTTGAAACTTATTTGGAAGATGCATACCGAAAGAGTAGATCGAAGGCGCATTCATGCTTGAACTCGGACTGAAATCGATTCCTCGTGAAGAGGAAGTTCTTATCTGTGTCCAGGGCCAGGACGAACTCGTTTGCCAGATCACGTTGGCCGTGGTCTCCTGAAGTGTGTTTCACGGCTAGAATATATTGCCCTTGTGAAAGATCTCCTCGGTTATTGATCATTGTATTGTTGAAAAAAGAGTTTACAGAAGGACAAAAAAAAACAAATAAACCTACTCGAGTGCTGCGCAATCGTCATCTTCTCCAACATCTTCATGTGATTGGTCTCATCCAGTAAGAACTGTCTTGTAGTCCATCGATGGCCCGTCGAAGTGGGTTCCACAAAGTAGATAACATCTGTAAAGCATCCGGCTTTGAATACGTTTCACTATAAATTTTTTCAACAAATAGCAGATTTTTTCATAGTTCCAATTTATTAAGTTAGGGTGGTGCATTCATGATTTGTAATCCATGCCTGGTGATTCATTAAAGCATAATACTTACCTGAATAAGCAGAGTCAGCAAAGGAGAGATCCGCCTCGAGTGATATTGTCCCAGTGGAATGAGAACAGGCAGCGAATGGCAAGGATGATATGATGGAGTACCTGTGAAAATTCCACCCTTAATTATGTCAATCTTATAGTTGCGCAATACTCATCAATATAACCTATTGTGAAATAGGAAAGTGCTCATTGTGCTTGCGACTAAAATATGTTTACACTTCAATATTGGAACATGCAGAGGCCATTAAATCGGCCAAATTCCTTACGTGAATAGATGCGCTCCAAATAGTATGTCCACAGGTGGAATGTTGACTTCGAGGACGCACATCCTATTGCCAGGCTGTTTGATCAGCAACCTGCAATGCATTCAATAACCAAATTTTTCTCCTTTTTTGATGATTCTGTTATGTTTCACGCACAAAATATAACGTTTTTTCAACCACGGTTCAATGTTGATGACACATTGAATGTTACTTTAGAAAAAGTGTTTTTCATGTTAATCTGATCTCTGCGTAGCGTTTGTTTGTCGAACGCATAGACTGCACGGAGGTTAGACGATTGGGAAATGAACTTTTTATCGTTGCAGAATAGTTATTTCAGAATTTATGTCACTATAGCAGGTCTTGTTATGTTCCATACACAATACATTGCGCGATTGTTTTGCCGAACATCAGTAAGTAGATTATGTCGATGAAAGATGTGGAAGAAAGTGCCCTTCTTATTATATACATATTGTTACTTACCTAACTTTCACGCACAGCTTTAGTATTTGCTTTGGCGAACGCAGTGCTTTGCAACAAGTCAATATTGTTCGATAGGAATACTTGCGAGAAAGCGGGGAAAATGACTAGGGAGCACCGATATTGAATCCCATACAAGGAACTTCCTCGGCAGAATCCACTTCTCGGTGAATTCGCTTTATTGCTTTATATAGGTAGAGCTTTACTTTTTACGTGCGATAAATGTGAACCTCAAGGAAGAGTTGTTTATCAACTGCAGTTGGACGAGATTGGGGAAGCAATAGTTGCTGCGGGTGTCAGTCTGAACGTCATCAAGTTGTTGGGGTCAAGGAATGTAGAACAGCTAATGACATTAGTTAATCGTGTGATATTTGATAGGCGTAACCGAATTCGTATTTTAATTGACAACCGAAATCGCGAAGATTCAAAATAGACATATTATGCAGAGTTTTTAAAAATGTTTTCTCATCATTGTGGTGCAAATGCCCATGATGTCCGGGCAATGGAAATTGGAAGGCAAGTGAAACATACCTGAAGCTGGGCGAGCAGCGGCAATTGAAAAGAACGGGCGAAGAAGATCTGGCAATCCTGAAAAATACATCATAACGACTTACTACTGTTTGAAATGCTCTCGATGACCTACTGAACGAAGACAACGCCAATAGTCAGGTAGCATTGAGAAAATGGAAACGTTTTAGGTTATGTTTCAAGCTCCCAGTAAAAGTTCACTTTTGACCATTTCATCGTTCACATTGACTCCCATTTCGAAATTTAAACCCACCTGAGTGAGTCCATAGAAAATGTAGTCGTCCTCGTCTCCTTGCAGCGCCGTCCGCAGATTGTACGCCGCACACTCCTCTCCGACCGCGAACGCCGCAGCAGCTGCGGCCACGACAGAGAACAGCAGCAGATTGGTCATCCTGAGTCACGTCGAAGCTGCATGTCCTGAAAAATTGAAAGTGATAACTTGGAAACGTGAACATCCACAGTTGCAACGTGCACAAAAAGCGAAATGAAGTGATAAACGCCATCAAATAGTGTCGCAGTAATGAAATGACTTCATTATATCTCAAATTCTCATAACTTTTTTCAACAAACAGTTTAGGACACAGCCGTGTGAGAGAGTAGAACTGCCAGACAAGTGCGTTTTGCTTGCTCAAAGTAGAGAAACGACCATATTTAGGGGCTGAAATGGCTCATGAAGAGGCGGTCATGAGCAGCCGTACTAAGCACGGCGTAATCTCCGCGTTCTGGCTAAGAGGATGACTGCCAAAGACGGAAAGAGTTATGGACAGAGGTCATTGAGGGAAGAAGGGTTCAACAGAGATAAGATTTGGAGAATAGGGAGAAGACTTTGAAAAATATGACTAAACACCTGACAGATTAAACAATCGCGGAAAAATTGTAAAGGTTAAATATGTTTCTATGAATTAATATATATGAATCAGGATCTTCTTTTAAATACAGGGAAGAAAACCCGAAATTGAAATGAAGCGATGAATAATGACGAACAAATGAAAATCTACGATGAACGTGGTACGAAGATTCAAAAAAGACACTCTATTCCAACTTAGCTTTCTACTGAAACGGCAACCTAGCATTGTTTGTTCATGATCGCTCTGGGGCTGCTGCAGGAAGCGAGGCGAATGTTTATGCCTGAGTAGGGGGCCATTTTTCTTGTTATTTGGTAGTAGTGAGCGAGTCGCCTCCTCCTCCACTCTCTCAAATGGTGCCTATCATTCCTCGTTCATACATCATTCGGCTCCTCTATCTTTTGGGGCCCTTCACTTCCTTTGAATGGCAAGGAGGAGAAGACGGGAATGGAAAACACAGAGAAGATGAAGTGACTGCCAGATGAGGTGACCGATGCACCATGCCCAATTGGCTCATCAAGAGAAGGGGTGAAATGACCTTCGAAATTGGATGGTCAATCAAGACAATGCTTATGGTTGAGGTGAAAAGCCAAATTACCTGATTTGGCTCGTCTATTAGCTCGGTGAAAACAATGCAAATTCGGAGAAGATGAGAGCAGGACAATGGAATGGTCGCCAAACAGTCTTGGAAGAAGCAGATGAAATGAGATGAGCAGTGGACGGCTAGTCTGACAGAAGACGAACACCAATCTTCCCGGGCGAAATTGAGCTCCCCACTGTAGTACGGATGGAGCGAGGTGTACACGACACGAGAAATGATATGGGAAAGAGTCAATGAGTTTTTGACGAACAGCTGGGCGACGAATGGCAGGAAATTTAGCTGTCAAATTGATGTGCCAAGCGAAAAAAATGAGAACTCTACGCTGTTATCCAATCAAAAACCTGTTTGGAGCCAGGATTACCAGGAATTTACCAGGTTATTCAGAGGAAGGAGACAAAAAATGTTTCGTCCATGGCGCGCATAAATCAAGCACTTGAAGAGATGTGATTGGGCCCATGGGAGGCGGGCGAGAGAAGTGCAACAGATGGAAGAGAGTCAAGATAAAGTAACACACAAATGTCAGACATCAAACCCATCAGAGGAATGCTGTCGTCGGCGCGCATTCTGATCGCTGCTCTTGATTATGGAAGAACATGGAGGAAACGCCTCAGGCATGCTTTTCATATCAGGCATGACAGTATAAAGAGAACAGGCTATGTGTTAAAGCTAGCATTTTGATTAATTAGTTTATTGTGTTTCACAGTGGATATATCTGCGACTATATAGTTGCTTTGAAGCACAATCCGCCAACTTATCAAACTGCCAACCTTACTATATGTATTGCCTACTACAGAATATAGAGTCATTATGAAGAACAACGACCGTTTCCGTACCGATGAGCCCAACTAAAGGAAGGACATGAAACATATGTTTTTCGAATCTTGCGCGCGCGAGTTTATTTAGATTCGCTCCTCCCGGCTGTGAAGTGCTAAAAGGGGGAAAGGAAGGGGATGGGGAGTAGAGAAACAGCGCTGGAAGTGTTGCAATTGCTCGAATCTCGCCCCAGGATCAGGCATTAGAGCAGTGTTTTGCACTGCGCGTTGTTTCACCCTTACGAGCTGCCGAGAAATCGCAAATTGGGCGTGTGAAGTGGTGAGTGAAACGGGCACTTGAGTCTGCAGCGCGGCCGAAAACGAAGCAATACTTAGACGGAATCTGATTTTGTCTTAAAACTTGGGAACAAGAGTACACTCGCAAACAAAGCTCAAGTGTTTCAAATTATTATGTTTGAGAAAATTGTGCGGCTTAGAGCATAAGAAAAGGGTTAAATAGGAATCTGGTGGAAGAAAGACGTTTGGGGGGACTGAAATGGGTCGTTTGAGCAAATCTCCGCGTACGGGGCGTCAGTCGTGTCGTCCGATAAGCGGCAGAAGAGCCATGCGAGGAATGATAGATGGCAGGGATTGAGGGCGGAGAAGAGAAGTGCAACCACGGCCATTGTGAGTGTGACTGACTTCGTATAGGGAGGGCGCAGTGATAAATATGGGCGACTTACGGTGGAGTGATGTGATTCGCTAGGGTTTCTAAAACGGTAGTAATGTGTGCATTTCTCATTCATCTGATCCCGTCGGGACGATTGTATCTACGAGCGGAAGACAACAGTTCTGAGTGGATTAGACGAATGATAAATACACTTTACCACATTTTAAGAAACAATAGTATTAGCTCAGCCATTCTTCTATTTCTACGACGTCGCTGCATTTAGACTAATATTTCGAAAAGTATATCCTTCATGCATCGTAGATAGCAAGTATAATGAAGAACGTGTGATCGGGAAGACTATCCTAAGGAACAGTTATTGCACTGCCAGTACATGTACGAAAGACATCATCAAAGTCATTTGGGGCTCGAATATTCACAGCTGTTTTTCGTTCCACTATCGCTCATACATCAATTCTACGATAATACACACATTGATGCTACGAGAAGCAAAAAGCGCTTCGAACGGGGAGTCGCGAGGCGGAAATTGTTCGTCTTGACTTGGAAATCAGGCGCGAATATGGTGGGGGAAGACAGGCAGGAGGGGGCATCTGCCGCGCCTCGCAAAAGGGATAAGGACTGGAAGGGGAATATGATTACTCTCCTCTCCTTTCTTATGCACGCCAAAGGTCTTTCGGGGCTTTTCATTGCACGACGCGGGTACATAGATGAAGATGATCTCATCTCGGATGTAAGGAGACGTTATGAATTGCAACACGCATCAGCCTCAGGATCCGATCAAGAGAACTGCCGAGCCGTGAATGATTACTACGAAACGGAAATTTGCGCCACAATTGCTAATTTCCTAGCTCAACTCCCTCTATTTCATGTTTGGGTGCAAATTCCGATTGGCAGAGTGATTACTTTATGGGATATTCATCACAGATAACATATCTTCGAACATATCCCAGCATTGAAACATATGCAAAAAATGACAATCAAACTGCCAACCGGAGCGAAAACGCCTATGGCGAAGTTACCGATTGCTGGGCTCCAATAACTGGTCCGAACACTAATAGGAGGTAGTTTGCATAAAGAAGCCGTTATGAATAACAACAACTGGGGAATAACGACACTCAAGGGGGCATGCGCATGATGGGGAAGAAGCGCGCTGAGAAGCGCAAGTCCGTTACTAATGAGTCTCTCCTCCACAGTGGCAAGAGCGCCCATTGTTCCGTGGCCCCTCGGACATCTTCTCTTTTGCCCTCCTCCACTCTCCATTCTTCGCGTCTTTTCAGATTCCTCCTTCTTGCTCAGCTATGCTAAAGTGCATCGCCCGGACAACTACACCTGTTTATAACATAATGGACATATATGGCTATCAAGCCCAATAAAATGTACTCGACAGTCCACTGTAGACTCTTTAACGAACAGCTGTCACTAAATCATATGTTCTCACGGTTAGACTTTGATGCTTGCGGGAATGGAACATTTCCGATGTGCGAAGGTGTTGTTATTCACATTCCGCTCCATTTCTTCGAACGGTAAACATGTAGGTAACACCACTTCAGTGCGGTAAGAACAAACCCCGCTCTGCTGATATCATTCCTTTCTCCCTTCGTAAAGTCACTCTCGAAGTGAGATCGCCACTCGCGATATCTTTGAGCCGAGAGGGACAACCTTGAACAGCGAACGAGGCTACAGGGAACAGCAGCCAAGGTCGGAACGGGTGAAGTGAACCGATCGCGTTACTCTACTCACTCTGACCCTGCTGATACTATTGATGACACTAATCAAGGTGGAAAGAATGTTCGGGGCAAATGCGAAAAGGTCGTGGTGATAGGGGGTTGAACGGCACGGGAATAATACGACGCGATTGTGTGTGTGAATGTGGATCTGACTCCTCACTGTCTGCCTGCAATCATAGGGTGAAATGAAGCGTGGCGGAGACTGTTTGGGATGCTCAATAGCAACCTTTCGGTGCGTAGATTCACACAATTGGATGGGGGGGGGGGATAGGACACACTTAACTGGCCGACCCTGAGTCACTACTGACAAGAGTAAAGGGACGAGAATTCCCCCTTTTCAGTGTTCCCCGCAATGACCTCTCACAACACATGTTGTGCCCTCGTTAATTGACTTATTCCGCAATGATGGATGGGTATGTGTCAACAGCCACAAAAGAAATGAGCATCTTTATTTCAGTAATACATTCTTGAGAGTTGTGCCTGACCCGTACGGCAAAAACAAGAGAAATGACATGATCTTGAAGCTCTTAGCGTCTGCTTCCGTCCTCGAAGAAGACTCCTCCATCGAGGGCGCAGTACTTGGGGCAGATACCCTTCTCTCCAGGGCCTCCAGGTGCCCCACGTTCTCCAGGGGCTCCGGTTTCTCCGTCGCCTCCAGGTGCTCCAGTGCCTCCAGGCTGTCCATTGGATCCGGGTGCGCCGTTCTTTCCGGGGTGACCAGGGGCTCCAGGACGACCAGCCGGTCCACGAGGTCCGGGCTTTCCTGGATGTCCGGGTGTTCCAGGAATAGGACGATTGCTGGCGGGCGTCTTGCCGTCCTGTCCACATGGTCCGTCCTTTCCGGGTAGTCCCCAAGGTCCGACAATTCCTGGCTCTCCCTTGTCTCCAGGCGCTCCGTCGGGTCCCTTCTCGCCGTTTGATCCAGGAGCTCCAGCGTTTCCGGGAGGTCCTTCGGGTCCAGGGGGTCCGGCTGTTCCTGGAGGGCAAATTGGGCAGGGAGGCGCAGTGACAGGCTCGCAGGGCTTGCTGGGAGGTCTTCCGGGGTTGCCAGGAAGTCCGGGAGCTCCATGCTGTCCATTGTTTCCCGGTTTTCCGGGCGTTCCAGGATGTCCAGGTGGGCCGGGAAGGCAGCATTCATCGCAAGTGTTAGGCTGCTCGGCGGCGGGAACGTAGTTCTGCGAGTACTCGGTGGCTGTAGGAGCTTCAGTCACCTCCTCAGTTGTCGTTTCGTAGACGTACTCGGTAGTTGTGGTGTCATCATGCTGAGCCTGGGTGTAGGGAGCCTCGGTAGTTGTGGTCTCCTCGACGTAAGGCGCGGAAGTCTCAGGCTCGACGTAGGCCTGGGGAGTTGTAGGCTCTTCGGTAGTAGTGGGATCGTAGTTGTAGTTGTAGGATTCAGGAGCAGGGAACGAGTAAGACGACACCTGAATGAATTTTATTTGGAGGATATTAAAAATGTTATCTTTGCTTACAAGATCCATATGATTGATATCAGCCTCGTTCAGCAAAGAAAATGGCGGTGAGAAACATACTTGCTCTGCGGGAGCGTAGGTCACTTCGGGCTCGGGTCTGTCAGTCGGGGCCACTTCGTAGCCGAGTCCTCGCTTCTTGCGCAGCACCTTCTTGGGAACGGCACGCTTAACGAGCTTCCTCACGATTCTCGTTCTGTTGACCTTGACGTTGGGATGCAAAACGCGGGCATTGGCATTGGCGACGTCCACCCACACTCCCTGCACCATGTCCTGCAATGAATCAACTTCGATTAATGAAAGACAACGCATTTTATTGCCCCAGGAAATCGAGATCGAGAATAAATAAACTATCTACAGGTACGGCACACGAAATATGGTACATATTTGATTCAGATGGGAATGAACCAGCCCTCTGGGTAGATGTCGTCTAGTGGGGGATAGTGGGTTTGAGGCCTTTCGGGAGCGAAGAAAGGAGGTGGTTGTGGTGGTGGTGCAGTGCATGAACGATGCTCGTCACCCACGGTGCACTGGCGGAGTTCGGCGTGCATCTGGCGCGAGACGTGGTGGACGTAGTTGTAGACCATGGGCAGCGATACGCACACGCAGAGGATGGAGACGGCGGCGAACGCCAGAGTGGTCACTCCAACCACGCGGTACGCACGGATCTTCACCTCTCGCTCCCAATCCATGTCTGAACGGGTACTTGATGAGAATGAAGAGTTACGAACACGGTAATGGTCAGAAGCGTATTTTCGGGACGAGAAAAAGATCGCCATTAACATTTGCGCCAAAATGCGAAATGGACAGATGCGCCATAATAACGCAGAGAATGATCGCGCAATTTTCCATTTCATCATTATAGCGCAAAATTTCCATGCCGCACTTGTCTTTCCCCCGTATTGTTATTCGCTTCCCATGTACAGTCGTCTCTCGGCAGTTGAGATGACTACTCAGGGGAAAGGAATGCAGTTCTAAAATCGAAGTCAAAGTGGGTAGCACTAATCAGAGAAGAAAATGGAGGTTAAGAGTCTCGAAATCCGCCCCGTTAAATACCAGTTACACAACCCTTCTTTGACCCTCGCTGACCTCTCTCTGTCTTCCCGCGAACGGATGAAGCGACAGTGGAAAAATGCTGAGGGTTCAGGTGGTTAAAGTGGCGAGAGAGCGTTCAACGCGATAGTCGGTGAAATGCGGGAGAACAGCAGAAAAGGGGAGAGCCAATGCCCTGTGTGGAATGTACCTGAAGCAGTGTTATGGAAGTAGGTCGTACCGTCTCCCCGAAAATGGCCCTTGATGAGACACGTCTCTACATTCCTGCGAGCGAACCACTTGACAGTACCTACAAATACACTGAGTGAACTTTAACGGGTTCAAATGGGAGCCCCGTACCTAATGCAGAGCCAGATTTGAGCACTTCTGCGAAGATACAAACAGATAAACCGCGCTTCGTTCAAGTGACCCAAAACCAATGCCGATAGCGGCATATCATGTGCTGTAATTGTGTATAATACTGGAAATCGGATCAAGATTTCTGTTAATGCGAACGGGATCTGTCCAGGACGCGGCTAACAAAGGCTGCATACCAGTATATAATCCATTTCTTGTCTTTCTTCCCTTATCACCGCCGAACCCCGAGTTATGGGGCCACACCGGCTCGTGTTTTGATGTATATTTTGGTGACAGTGGTGATTGCGGGTGATGGTGGTGGTTTAACCTTGCATACCGATCTTCTCATTTTGAACTGAAACAAACCCTTTTACTGCTGTTTTTCGCAAAATTACAGACGGCAGAATTAGGAACTGGCAAATTGGCTGGTTTTAATGCTGTGTTTGAGGCCAATGCCGTGTAAGCGGCTATCAAACCGTCCTTCATTCTTGAATAGCTATTTTTCTTTGCAGATCGTTAACGAAAGAGGAAAGGAAACCGAGAGAGGAAGTGCTGTGATTGAGCCGTGGTCCCTTCGAATTAGAATAGAGAGTAGAGAAAGAAGATAATAGGACGATGAAGGTGCATACAGCGGCATTTCTTGCCTCGGCCTTCTCAGGATTGGTTATGCTGATATCGCTGCTGGCCATGGTCAGTACAACACTTTAAACCAATAATCGTACAAGCTAGGATGGTTTGAAAAATCGGTATTTTTCACTGATTCAATATCTCCATAACTATTGCATTCGTGAAACACAATCAATCTCGCATAGTAACTGCCAACCCTAGTACATACAGATTTTCTAGACTCGCCTCGGACGAGAGAATACATGATACAATATCCACGTTGCAGGTGCACATATACACGGACGTGCAAGAATTCTGGGACGAGTTGGACTCGGAGATCGGGCTTTTTAAGGTGAGCTTTGCTAAAATTCACAAGGGCACACGGTCTAGCATGAATCGTATTTCAGATACGGACAGACGACATGTGGAGGGATCTCGTTGTCGTGGGCAAGAGAATGAAGAGAGACCCTTATGACGGGGACATGGGCACTGAAGAAATGATGAAGCCTGCCGGAGGAGAAAAGGCAGCTGGAGATGGCAAAATGCCTTATGGTAAGCATCATAGGTTGAAAGACACCGTCTGCGTATTCTAATACAAAAATTATCAATACTTACATGGGATGACGCATCCTAGAAAGTAATCAAAAATCACCAATGAAAGTAACTAACTTCGTGCCGTGAATCATAACTAGACTCGTTTGAATGCACTTGTCGTTTTAATCGCGGTTCATTCCGTGAAAAATAGATGGAACATAGACCTGTAACATCGCAAAAGTGACATCAAAATGTTAGGGCCGGGTTTCCCATAAAAAGGCTTTAACAGATCTTTCAGACATGATGGAGGGAGGAATGAAGGAGATGCCAAAGGGAGGAGAAATGACCGCGGGAGGAGGAAAGATGCCTTATGGTGAGAGTTAATTAGTACAGTTACCTTTCCTGATCACTCGTTTTCAAAGAAATCGCTTCTTCGGAGAGCGAAATTTGTATGTTGGTTTACGAAATGTGACTTACTGTATTTAGACTCGGCCACTGATGCAAAGAAACATGCACCGTTCAGATATGACCGAAGGTGGAATGAAACCCGAAGGCATGGGTGAGGGTGAGAAGAAACCAGAAGCTGGCATGCCTTCCGGAGCAGGAAAGATGCCATACGGTACGAGATCAATCAATGTTGTCTTTTCTCATCGCCATGTAATTGAATGCTTCAACATTCGTTTACAGACATGATGGAGGGTGGGGAAAAGCCAAAGGACGAGATGATGATGTCTGCGGGAGGAGGAAAAATGCCATATGGTTAGTTATGCTTCCGGACTGAAATAAATGTTTTTAGGTTAATTATGTTAATTTACTCATTGCAGACATGATGGAAGGAGGTGGCAAGGAGATGAAGCCTGAAATGGACAAAGGAGCTACTGGCGGTGACAAGATGCCGTATGGTAAAGAAGTTCATCCCGAAATTCCCGATATATTTTTAATCTCTCAGATATGATGGAAGGTGGAGAAAAGAAAGAGGAAATGAAGCCTGAAACGGATACTGGTGGAGGAGGAAAGATGCCATACGGTTAGTCCGTTTTCATTTAATAGAAAGGACTTGGAAAGTTGTTGTCAGTCATGCTTATAGCATTATCCTTAATAATGGAACTGATTCAGATATGATGATGACTCCTGGAGATATGGCTGTCATGCAAGCACTGATGAACAACATGAAGAAAAGTATGTATTTTCATTTGGATCCCTTCTCGAAAAACTGGTGGTCATTCTTCTCCGCAGAGATGTTATCTATTAGCGTGAGGGACAACCGCGCGCCGGAGAATAACAACGACAAATTTACCTATTTATAACCACTAATTTTCATAGTTAGGCATACAATTGCAATATTTCATTACTGTGAAACACGCTTGTCCGTTTAGCTGGTGCACCGGGACAAATGCCAATGGAAGTGATGACTCCTGAGATGATGGAAATGATGATGGCCATGAAGGCAGAGGCAATGAAGAAAGGAGAGATGATGGCAAAGGCAAAACACAAAGGTGACCTATGATATAATCATTGGAGCATTTTATTGATTGATTATCTTTTTTTGTTCTTAGTATCTGTTTAGTATCTGTTTGATGCGTATTTACTGCAAAAAATATTACAGGGATGACCATGCCCTTTACAAATGGCAAGCACAAGTCTGACGAGGAGGAAGAAAGAGAGAAGCCTCATCGAGGACACCATGGTCATCACGAACATCGTGAACATCATGCGCCTGCGCATAAAGAACATCATGGACCCGCTGGAGAGGTTCGGTGCACATGTTTGGGTAAATTAGCTGTATCACGAACTGTTCGAGTATTGGCTAGAATATAGGGGGATATTTTCTTAAATTCATCGTAATGTTAAAGATCATGATGGATAAAGATCGCAATATGAAAATCATAGACCTAAGATGCCATTTCCAGCACGGCGCCAAAATGCCTGCTTCTGCGCTTTCCGGGGCCTGTCAGTGCGACGCCAAGAACAAATGTCCTCGTGGACCACCCGGACCAAAGGGTACGCCAGGAAATCCTGGATCCAATGGTACTCCTGGAGAGGTACGTGAGATGAAACAGCTATAGCTCTGAAAATTACGGCGTTCAGGACGGTCACGATGGAGTGGAAGCTCAAGACGTCCATATGGACAATCGTCCTATGAACAAGTGCTTATTCTGTCCGGCTGGAGCTTCTGGTCCTCATGGAATAACGGGAAGACCAGGTATAACTATTGCTGTACTTGATTGACAACTGAACCATGAACATACTTTCGTTACTGATGTGTTGTTTTCGAACTAAAACCCAAAATGTTCATAATTTACCTCTCTTAAGAAGTTTCAATGGTCATCTATTTAGGTCCTCGAGGCATGAAGGGTCCTGATGGAGCACGTGGTGCTGAAGGAAGAGACGGAATGCCAGGAATGCCCGGTGGGCAGGGAGGAAAGGGCAATGCTGGACGACAAGGACCGCCTGGACCAATGGGAGAGAAAGGAGCTGATGGTAGAAAACCGATTGGAAGACCAGGCCCTAGGGGACAGCGTGGAGCTCCTGGACAGAAGGGAGAGGACGGACTGCCTGGCATGGAGGGACCTACAGGTCCTGAGGGGCCAGCTGGACCCGAAGGAGGCGAAGGACCAGATGGAGAGAAGGGCATTGATGGACCTCCAGGACCTGAGGGCCACGATGGAAGAACTGGCATCGACGCCGGATATTGTTCTTGTCCAGATATGAGTGTAGCAAGAGGAGGCAGTATGACCAGGAATAGAGGAGGAAATGGTGGACGAGGAGGATATGGAGGAAGGGGAGGAAACGGTGCAATGGGAGGAAACGGTGGAAGGGGAGAGATCATGAACCATCGACACGAGAGTCACGAAGAAGATCATTATGGTGGAAGAGGACGTGTGAAGGAAATGATGCATAAAAAGATGATGAAGTCGAGCTCTTCGTCGTCAAGCACTGAGGAGAAGCCGATGAGGGGGCATTACGGAGGCCACGAGGATCACGGAGACCGTGGAGGACATGGAGGACATCGTAACGAAGAAAGTGAGGAGAAGGGAGGGAAGGAATATGGAGGAAAGTCTGAGGAGAAGGATGAGAAAGATAAGGGAGGCCATGGTGCAAAGGGCCATGAAATGGAGCATGAGAAGAAATCCGACAGTGGAAGCGGAGGCAAGGAGTATGGAGGTGAAGAAGAGAAGGAGAAGGGAGGGCATAAGGGAGGAAAGAAGGAGTCTGATGCTGGAATGAAGGGAAAGGAGTATGGAGGAGAAGAAGAGAAGGAGAAGGGAGGACATAAGGGAGGAGAGAAGGAGTCCGATGCTGGAATGAGAGGAAAGGAATATGGAGGAGAAGAAGAGAAAGAGAAAGGGGGAGATAAGAGTGGTGAGAAGGAAGCAGATACTGGAAAGGGAGGAGAAGAGGGGAAGAAGGAAGAGAAGCCTGAGAAGGAAGGAGGAAAGGATGACTATGGAGGGAAAGGAATGGAAGGAAAGGAAAAACCAGCTGATGAAGGAAAAGGAGGCAAGGAGTATGGTGGTGAAGAGGAGAAGAAACCTGAAGGCGAAAAGCCTGCGAATGGAGGGAAGAACGGCAAGGGAGGAGACTATGGACGAGACAAGGGAGAGACACCAAAGGAGGAAACTCCAAAAGAAGAAAAACCAAAGGAAGAGCCTCCGAAGGACGAAGGTAAAGGTGGAGGTGGCAAGGATTATGGAGGAGAAAACAAGAAGCCTGAAGAGATGAAGCCTGAGGAGAAGAAGCCCGAGGAGATGAAGCCAGCTGGAGACGCAAAGGAAGGAGGTATGAAGGAATACGGTGGCATGGAGGGAAGTCCTGGAGCAAAACCTGAAGAGATGAAGCCTGAAGAGATGAAGCCTGAAGAGATGAAGCCTGAGGAGATGAAGCCCGAAGAAATGAAGCCAGCTGGAGACGCAAAGGAAGGAGGTGGGAAGGAGTACGGTGGAATGGAGAGAGGTCCTGGAGCGAAACCTGAAGAGAAGAAGCCCGAAGAGATGAAGCCTGAGGAGAAGCCCGAGGAGAAGCCCGCTGGAGATGGAGGCATGAAGGAGTATGGTGGAATGGAAGAGAAACCTGGCGGCGGAGGAGAAGCTCCAATGAAGGAACCTAAGGAACCCAAGATGTCCCCGGAAGCACCGATGAAGGGAAAGAAAAAAATAACTATTATGATTGAGGAAAATCGGGATAGTAGAAGTATCCCTGACTTAGTAGAAGTATCCCCTTACTAAATTAGTTTGTTAGAGCGCCCTGAAGCATATTTTAAAATAGTAATATATATGTTTGCCTACATCAAAGTAATTTTAAAAATAGACCAAACAAATACTTCCACGTTGCAGTACAAATGTGCTTCAGGGTTCCTATATTTTATATCGGTAGTATTATAGCGTTTTGCTGATCGCAAAGTGGAAAGAGAGACCGTAATAATGGAAAAACGATGCCCATTTTGCCAACTTCTCTTTTCACAATAATAATGCCAGAGCAAGAAAGATAGCAGTAGCGAGGATGAAGAGTTTTTTATGACAGTAATATCTCACCCTAATAATAAATGTATCTGTTGGAGCAAATAAATTAATGAAAATTTCTATGTTTCTGTTTATAAAATACAATTACTTGCACAACTGAGTATAATACGAATTAATGGTAATTTCGAAAGAGACCCTTTCGCCGCACTATGCGCACAGCAGAAGAGATGTTTGATCACTTTGCACTGTTTGTGCACAGTAACGTTGCTTTTGCGGGTTCAGGTATCTGATATAAATGCTCTCCTGAACCATCACCGAAACTGCCAGGTTTTCCTGGGGCAAATGGTTTTTAGATTACTGCCAATGATTCCAATAGCAAACTTTATAATCATCTTCTCCATTTGCGCCCAGGCCACCCTATTCTTTGCCTTGTCCCCTTACTCTCAGATTGTTTATCCCTCTTGTAGTTCCTCCGTTTTCCATGCCACGTACGGGCACCTAATGAACTATTTCAGAAAACCCACAAAAAAGCGGATGCTTCAGCTTTTCGACTGAAACTGACTTGAATCTCACATTAAGTATTATACGTTGATGCTTTTTCGACAGCTATAATAACCAACCGATAATTATCGATGATCGATCTAAGTTGTTTTATATTCTACAGTATACAATTGAAGAGGCCCTGCAGTTTGCGATCTAAGCCGTTGAAGTCTCCTGCAAGGATTTATAAAACTGTAATTTTATGTGTGAAAGTGCATTTCTCAATCGTCTGATCTCCGACGAGCGGTTGTCTCTCTCATGTGATAGGCGACAACTCCGAGGGAATTGGACGGAGGAGAATAAGTGATTACTATTAGGTAGGGTGGATAAATCAAGCCATTCTGCAAGAGCTTGTTTATTCCGGAGCTGCTGACCGCGCTAACGCAAGTGCTTGCGAATGGTGAAATCTTTCATTTCATAGGCTTCTTATTTTGGTCATAACGCTTTGGGTTCATCAAAACCAAGGTGCAGAATATAAATGGCCGACTAGATCGGTCAGATCCCGTTTCCCGAGCGCGCTTTCCTATATCCCAAGGATCAAGAACCTCGAAGAAATCGGGGGATTTATTGCTATAAGATGTTATGACTTCCTGCGTCTCGGTAAGACGTTCGGAATATCCGACCACAACTTCACATTCGATTATTTTCACCGAAGCTCCAATTAGAAATCACACTTTCTTCAAGGTCGTTCAGCACTGGGGGGGGGGGATTGGATAGGCGCGCTCGGGCCGGGTTAGTTGGCCCAAGGGAGCGCCCATGCAATTGTGAGGTTGTGTGGTGCCCAAAGCCTAATGACTAAAGGCCGTGACTGGT
>JACMIF010000332.1:2311-17782 GCA_014805445.1 Diplogasteroides magnus | reverse complement strand
TCACCTCCCCACCACCCCCAGCCCCGCCGCCCCCCACTGCCCGCGTTGCAATGGATAAGCGCGCTCGGGCACTGTTACTTGGCCCAAAGGATCGACCATTCAATTCTGCAGTTCTGTTGTTCCCAAAGCGATATGACTAAAGTCAGGTACATGATGAATGAAAATGTTTCGCAAACACTTGCAATAGAATGGCCCGCTTTCACAAGCACTTTGGAAGGAATTACATGTTAGGATTACATTGCTCATTCGTCGAATCTCCGTTTAGCGATTGTTTCAAGCATTAGACCAAAGAGTTTCACTTTCTTGGAACAAAAAGTAATTCGGTAATGAGTCATTTCAAGAGAGCGAATTCTTGCAGTGACCTCTGCTTGTAGCATGATACTGGTCCTTTCTCATCATTGGCAGGTTAATACATGGATTTGAGCGAAAGGTTTATGCCCATTATTCAGCATCATTATTCAGGTTTAAAGGCACTGTGCACTGGTCAGAGAACTCATTTATGGCTGACAATTGTCTTAGCGTCCATTCTCCTTTATTTACACTTGTCAAAAATTTTGAAAACGACAGGAATAGAATAACCGTCTTGATAAGAGCTACAAAATTGCTGTTGGCAGTAAATTGATACATACAACGGCTAAAGAGATATATCGATTTGCAATGAAAATCCGTGCGGGACCATTTCAATAAATTTTGATAAATGGTCCCGTACGGATTTTCATTGCAAATCGATATATCTCTTTCATCGTTGAATGTATCGATTTAGTGCCAACAGTAATTTTGTAGCTCTAATCAAGACGGTCATTCCTGTTGTTATCAAAATCTTTGACAAGTGAAAATAAAGGAGAATGGACGCTAAGAGAATTGTCAGCCATAAATGAGTTCTCTGACCAGTGCACAGTGCCTTTAAGCCCATGTCATCGGACGACGTAGTAGTAGTGACCACACCGGGTCGGTCGTCAGTCTCTGCTTATGCATGTCACTGTCTAAGAAGAAATTCTAAATCTGTCCGTTAAATATATATCAGCTGCACAAACTTTATTTGACCCTGGCTGACTTCTCTCTGTCCTCTCGCGAACATATGAAGCGACAATGAAAAATGCAGTGGGTTCAGGTGCTAAAAGAGCGTTCGCTGCGACAGTCGAAAAAATACGGGAGACGAAGAAAAGGAAGAGCCCAGCCCTGTGTATAAAGCAGCTACAGCGATAATGGATGAATGTTGTCGAGAAAGGATCTTGATGAGATACACTTCATTCCAGGGATAACTACTCATTGTTCGAGTGACCCAAAACAATTACAGATAACGGTTAATCATGAACATCAACTGTGCGGAATACCGGAATTCTGGTCAAGATTTCCGTTAATGCGAACTGGATCTATCCAGGACGCGGCCAACAAAGGCTACCAGTATATAATACATTTCTTGTCTCTCTTTCCTTATCACCACCGAACCCCGAGTTATGGGGCCACGTCGGCTCGTGGTTTGCTGTATATTTTGGTGACAGTGGTGATTGCGGGTGATGGTGGTGGTTTAACCTTGCATACCGATCTTCTCATTTTGAACTGAAACAAACCCTTTTACTGCTGTTCTTCACAAAATTACAGGACGGCAGAATTAGGCACTGGCAAATTGGTTGGTTTTAATGCTGTGTTTGAGGCAAATGCCGTGTAAGCGGCTATCAAACCGTCCTTCATTCTTGAATAGCTGTTTTTCTTTGCGTGGTGATTGCGGGTGATGGTGGTGGTTTAACCTTGTATACCGATCTTCTCATTGTGAACTGAAACAAAACCATTGGTGTTGTGCTAATGAAAGGGAATGACACATTCATTTTCTCTGTGTGTAGTGAATGACTTAGTCAATCATGCGTGCACTGTATCATTCACTGAAAGACTGAATCATTCGTTTCGCTTGCACAACACTAATAGTGCTGTTCTTCACAAAATTGCAAACCGGAGAATTAATCGTATCGTCCGGTTTAATTCCATTATTCGTCCAATACCTTGTCAGCGGCTATCAAACCGTCGCATATTCGTGTGAAGTTGTTTTTCTTTGCAGTTCGTAAAGGGAAGGGGAAAGGAGAGCGAGGAAGAATAAAGAGTGAAACGCGATCAATTCATGATTAGAATAGAGAGTAGACAAAGAAGATAATAGGACGATGAAGGTGCACACAGCGGCATTTCTTGCCTCGGCCTTCTCAGGAATTGTTATGCTGGTATCGTTGCTAGCTATGGTCAGTACAGAACTTTAATCTAATCATCGCCATAGCTCCTTAGTATAGAGGACACATTATGCAATAACAACATTGCAGGTACACATATACATGGATGTGCAAGATTTCTGGGACGAGTTGGACTCGGAGATCGCACTGTTCAAGGTGCGTTTTTCTCGCCTTTTCTGCTTTTCACACTAGGAGATAGTTTCTGTAATATACAAGTAGACGAAGTATAAGGTGCACGAATAGCAAAATACAATCGTCATCGCAGATTCGGACAGATGACATGTGGAGGGATCTCGTTGTAGTGAGCAAGAGAATGAAGAGAGATCCGTATGACGGGGACATGGGAACAGGAGAAATGATGAAGCCTGCTGGAGGAGAGAAGGCAGCTGGAGATGGCAAAATGCCTTATGGTAAGCATGATTGATTGAAAGAACAAATCAACGCTGATCACTTGATCACTTGATCAGCAATGATTCATTACATTGAAATGCACTTGAAATGTAGATACCGAATAACCCAAAAGCAAAAAGACATAAAGAAATTGTCTGAACGAGGGTCGCGTAACTCCAAAATTTTTAAACAAATTTCAGACATGATGGAGGGAGGAATGAAAGCGATGCCGAAGGGAGGAGAAATGGCTGCGGGAGGCGGAAAGATGCCTTACGGTGAGAGCAAGCCGGACAGTTTCTCTCCCCTGAACAATAGGGTTTCTAAAAAGATTTCGGGTGCTCAGTACGGTTTCTAAAACGGTATCGAAGTGTATTTCTAATTCGTGTTATCTCCTCGGGGCAATTGTGTATCGAATGTAGAAACAACAACTCCGAGGGATTCAGACGAGTGAGAAATGCACTTTACTACCGATTTAGAAACCGCACTGAAACAACTGCTTAGGACAATGGATTTACGCTTAGTGTATCTCGCTCTTTGATTCTGGGACACACACCCGATTCAGATATGACCGAAGGTGGAATGAAGCCCGAAGGCATGGGTGAGGGCGAGAAGAAACCAGAAGCTGGCATGCCTTCCGGAGCAGGAAAGATGCCATACGGTACTAGATCAATCAATGTAATTGAATGTTTCAATGTTCTTTTACAGACATGATGGAGGGTGGGGAAAAGCCAAAGGACGAGATGATGATGCCCGCGGGAGGAGGAAAAATGCCCTACGGTTCGTTATACCTTTTTGGTCTATTCGGACTGGAATATAGCTTGTAATTAGAAACGAATAATTGCAGTTCACTTATATGATAATTTACTCATTGCAGACATGATGGAAGGAGGCGGTAAGGAGATGAAGCCTGAAATGGACAAGGGAGCTGCTGGCGGTGGCAAGATGCCGTATGGTAAAGAAGTTCATCCTGAATTTCCCGATATATTTTATCACTCAGATATGATGGAAGGTGGAGAAAAGAAGGAAGAAATGAAGCCAGAAATGGATGCTGGAGACGGAGGAAAGATGCCATACGGTTGGTACTGAGCCGTTTCATACATTAGATCGAACTTTACTGCTTATGGTCAGTCATGCATGGAACTGATTCAGATATGATGATGACTACCGGAGATATGGCTGTCATGCGAGCAATGATGAATAACCAGAAGAAAAGTATGTAATTTTCATTAGGGCTTCTATCTCGGCAAATATATCGTCTTTCTTCTCCGCAAAGCAGTTACCTATTAGCGTGAGAGACAACTGCGTTCCGGAGCAAAATGACGTCAAATTTACCGATTTAGTACCCTATTTTTCATCGTTAGGCACTAACTCATCACGTGAAACATTGATCGCTCAGTTGGTGCCCCGGCACAAATGCCAATGGAAGTGCTGACTCCCCAGATGATGGAAATGATGATGGCAATGAAGGCAGAGTCAATGAAGAAAGGAGAAATGATGGCCAAAGCAAAACACAAAGGTGAAACATTACATTAACTTTCCTATGTATGTAGGTAATTACTGAAAAATATTACAGGGATGACCATGCCCTTTACAAATGGAAAGCACAAGTCTGACGAGGAGGAGGAAAGAGACAAGCCTCATCGAGGGCACCACGGTCATCACGAACATCATGAACATCATGCCACTGCGCATAAAGAACATCATGGACCCGCTGGAGAGGTTAGGTGTAATAAATCTCAAAGAACTCATTAATCTATAATATAATGTCAAAATAGAGCAAACATATCGTTTGTTTGCAGCACTTTAAAAAATCATGGATACAACATGTTATCTGAAGGTCGTAGACCTAACATGACTTTCCAGCACGGCGCGAAAATGCCCGCTTCTGCGCTTTCCGGTGCCTGTCAGTGCGACGCCAAGAACAAATGTCCTCGTGGACCACCTGGGCCAAAGGGCACGCCAGGAAAGCCTGGATCCAATGGTACTCCTGGAGAGGTACGTGAGATGACCTCTGATGCAGCTCTGAAAATTACGGCGTTCAGGACGGTCACGATGGAGTGGAAGCTCAAGACGTCCATATGGATAATCGTCCTATGAACAAGTGCTTATACTGTCCGGCTGGAGGTCCTGGTCCTCATGGAACAACAGGAAGACCGGGTATTTCTTTATCCAAGATAACTCTGATAGTCAACTGACATAAACACTAGGGTTACTAAATCGAGAGTAGAGTGCATTCGTCTGTTGTCTGATTCTCGATGAGTGGTTGTCTCATTCATGTAACAGACAACAGCTTCTCGTGAATCAGACAGCAGACGAATGCACTCTACTCTCGATTTAGAAACCCTAATAAACACTCTTTCGCGCCTGAATTTCACATTATGGAAAAGTGAGAAATTTCGAACTAAAGCAGCAAATGTTCACGGCGTAATTGTATTTTACCCTTTAAAGAAGTTTCAATTTTCATCTATTTAGGTCCTCGAGGCATGAAGGGTCCTGACGGAGCACGCGGTGCTGAAGGAAGAGACGGAATGCCAGGAATGCCCGGTGGGCAGGGAGGAAAGGGCAATGCTGGACGACAAGGACCGCCTGGACCAATGGGAGAGAAAGGAGCTGATGGTAGAAAACCGATTGGAAGACCAGGTCCTAATGGACAGCATGGTGCTCCTGGACAGAAGGGAGAGGACGGAGAACCTGGCATGGAGGGACCAACGGGTCCTGAGGGACCAGCTGGACCGGAAGGAGGTGAAGGACCAGAAGGAGAGAAGGGCGTTGATGGACCTCCAGGACCTGAGGGTCATGATGGAAGAACTGGCATCGACGGCGGATATTGTTCTTGTCCAGAGATGAGTGTAGCAAGAGGAGGCAGTATGACAAGGAACAGAGGAGGAAACGGTGGTCGAGGAGGAAATGGCGGAAGGGGAGGAAACGGTGGAAGGGGAGGAAACGGTGGAAGGGGAGGAAACGGTGGAAGGGGAGGGATCATGAACCATCGACATGAGAGTCACGAAGAAGATCATTATGGCGGAAGAGGACGTGTGAAGGAAATGATGCATAAAAAGATGATGAAGTCGAGCTCTTCATCGGCAAGCGCTGAGGAGAAACCGATGAGAGGGCATTACGGAGGCCACGAAGATCACGGAGGCCGCGGAGGACATGGAGGACATCGTATGGAAGAGAGTGGGGAGAAGGGAGGGAAGGAATATGGAGGAAAGTCTGAGGAGAAGGAAGAGAAAGATAAGGGAGGCCATGGTGCAAAGGGCCATGAAATGGAGCATGAGAAGGAATCCGACAGTGCAAGGGGAGGCAAGGAGTATGGAGGTGAAGAAGAGAAGGAGAAGGGAGGGCATAAGGGAGGAGAGAAGGAATCCGATGCTGGAATGAAGGGAAAGGAATATGGAGCAGAAGAAGAGAAGGAGAAGGGAGGACATAAGGAAGGAGAGAAGGAGTCCGATGCTGGAATGAAGGGAAAGGAGTATGGAGCAGAAGAAGAGAAAGAGAAAGGAAGAGATAAGAGTGGTGAGAAGGAAGCAGATACTGGAAAGGGGGGAGAAGAGGGGAAGAAGGAAAAGAAGCCTGAGAAGGAAGGCGGAAAGGATGACTATGAAGGAAAAGGTGACGAAGAGAAGGAGAAAGGAAAGGAAGGGAAGGAAAAACCAGCTGATGAAGGAAAAGGAGGCAAGGAGTATGGTGGTGAAGAGGAGAAGAAACCTGAAGGCGAAAAGCCAGCGGATGGAGGAAAGAACGGCAAGGGTGGAGACTATGGAAGAGGGAAGGGAGAGACAAAGGAAGAAGCTCCAAAAGAAGAAACACCAAAAGAAGAGGCTCCTAAGGACGAAGGTAAAGGTGGAGGTGGCAAGGATTATGGAGGAGCAGAGCAGAAGGAGGAACCGAAGCCTGAAAGTGACGCGGCGAAAGAGGGCGAAGGAAAGGGAGGTAAGGGCAAGGAGTACGGTGGAATGGAAGGTGGTCCTGAAGAGAAGAAGCCGGAAGAGATGAAGCCTGAGGAGATGAAGCCTGAAGAGAAGAAGCCTGAGGAGATGAAGCCAGCTGGAGACGCAAAGGAAGGAGGTATGAAGGAGTACGGTGGCATGGAGGGGAGTCCTGGAGCTAAACCTGAAGAGAAGAAGCCCGAGGAGATGATGCCCGAAGAAATGAAGCCATCTGGAGATGCAAAGGAAGGAGGTGGGAAGGATTACGGTGGAATGGGAGGTCCTGGAGCGAAACCTGAAGAGATGAAGCCTGAGGAGATGAAGCCTGAAGAAATGAAGCCCGAAGAGAAGAAGCCTGAAGAAATGAAACCGGCTGGGGAAGCTAAGGAGGGAGGCGGAAAAGAATACGGTGCAGACCAGGGTGGTGAGACCACTCCCGCGCCTATGCCGTCGGGGGACGATGCCGGTGCTGCCGGTGCTGGCGAGGCACCCAAGGCGGCTGAAGGAGGAAAGGATTACGGAGGCATGAAGCCAGACGAAGGTGGAATGGGCGGAAAACCGGCCGGTGGCGGCGAAGCTCCAATGACAACAGAAGAACCAATAGTAATGTCTCCAGGAGCTCCGTACAGGGGAAAGAAGGTTGTAGCTAAAGCCAAAGCAGTAGTAGCGAAGGCTAAGGCTGCAGCCGCACGATGACGAGTTGTTATGGCAGTAATAACTCACATTAATAATTTATTTTGTATAGGAGCTGATAAAATAATAATAAATGTTTTAGTTTCCTTTTGTAAAAATGCAATTTACACAATTACAAAAATAATAAGCAATTGTAAAACAAGTCACAGTCTCGAATGTGAACCATTTCGTCATGGAATACCCGCAAGTCCCATGCAAATGAAACTGTTCTCAAACAGACACTTGGCATCAATGATTATCTTCAATCATCCAGATTATAGAAAAGTTCACGAGTGCAAACGATCTGTTTCGTGTTATCAGCAGACCGCAGTGATCTCTGAGCATAAATGAATCACGCGACTATAAACCATAACTAGATTATTTGGCAGTACATATTTTCACAAGTCTGGCGGAAAAATTTGTTCCGGTTAGCACTGACCAATAACAATGCTAATTGAGTGAGATAAAAAGCAAATGAAATGATGACACGGATGATGTGCATCACGTTTATTCTGCAGGCGGCCTTGAATCACTGTCGAGGAATGCTTTGACGGCTCTGCTCCCATAGAACAATCAATCAAACAATGGAGCAGTTTACATTGATAGCGGCCCCCGCCCCAGTCGGGAGACCACTGTGAGCAAAGGTGAATAGGCACTCGCAATCCGCTCAAAATGCGCAAGCAGATAAACGTCATGAACAGACATTACAGACTATAATAAGCGGTGGACTGCCAGCGGAAGCGTTCAGTCGTCGCACTCGGTAAAAAAATTTTGCTTTTTAATGTCGTCTGTTGATTATACGATGCAGCAATTACCACCTCATTCCATCAAAATGATGCCATCTTTATTGTGCTTCGACCGCGGACAACAGGATTACATTTCAAGTGTGGTAACCTGGGGTACTACACTTGATTTGTACCTCGTTTTCCAGTGTCTCTCAGTCTTTCCTCTTCCCGCTCTTCTCATCTCTGGAAATACGTATCCATAATTCCAGAGAAGGACCGTGGGTTGATTCCACATGCTCAACACTATTCCAGCTACACTTGCCAAGTGTGGTGGATAATCAAGTGTAGTGGGCCATGTCGAAAGTCCTGCAACTTTGTCATGATTTCTCACAGATAAACGTCATGAACAGACATTGCAGACTATAATAAGCGGTGGTCTCTCTGCGGAAGCGTTCAGTCGTCGCATTCGGTATCATGTCACACGTGAACGAAGGTTTTGTGGACGATGCCGGAAATACGGGAAGGAGCAAGGATACTCAACCAACGTCTAGTTGTAATGGCCGCACCCCTTCCGACTGTCCCTTGAAGAAGCTCGCCACTAAGAAGTTCCATGGCAAATGCCCCTTCTCTCGACATGAATCTGTTGACTGCAGCAGGTATGCGATATGGGTGGCAGTTTGAGTACTTATGTTTCGTGGTAAATCTTTAAATTTATGGTATCCTTGAAACGTAATCTATAAAGGAGTCAAAATGTCATACTGTTCGAGACATTGATTCATTGTCTGCATGTTTGTCTTCAGGTCATACGCTCCCAAGAAGTTATGGGCGAAGAAACGGCAAGGCTCCCTGGATGCTACTCTTGCGTACCTCCGTCTGCATCCTGATGACGAATCGCTGAAAGATAAATGGTATCAACCCTCTCGAGTTTCAAACTAACAGATTCCGTTCAGGATTGATGCATATGTTGGCCGCGATGTCAAGCCGGCCAATTCGTACTTTCGCTGGAATATTCTCATGTCTTTTATTATATTCATTACTGTCTTTTCTCCCATTTGGATGAGCTTCATTCCTGGCATCAAAAATGTCGTTTCGGAAATCTGTACCGCCATTTGCCTGCTATTTCATATATTTTGGTGCGTTCCGTAAAATATGTGAAGGTTTTATTGATCATTTTTACAGGATAATAGGGCTTTTCAACGCCGTGCGAATTTCAATCAGACTACTCAAGCGCACTTCACTTGCAAACTCCTCAAAGGTCAGTTTTGCTCATATGCTCATTCAGAATTGTGATATTCCAGATTGAAGACGGACCAAGTGACTTGAAGCATCTTGTAGGCATATGTATTTACAAGGTATGTTATTGATATATGACAGACCATGACAATGACTTCCAGGAGCCACTAAATCTCATGATATCAACTTTGGACAGTGTAGCCACGCAGAAGGACGCACGAATGAAGATTTCCGTGGTGGTTGGAATGGAGGAAGGAACACCGGAAAGAAAAGAGGTTCCAAAGGGCATACTGTAACGTTTGAGTTGTGTTTGTTTAGAAGCAAGAAGCTCTTCGCGCCCGCTTCGATGAATGTTTTGAGCGATTCTTCGTTGTCGTTCATCCTAAGGTAATCTAACGAAAATTTCTCAAATCCAAATGCAATTTTACTCAGGGTCTCGACGGTGATATCCCCGGTAAATGCTCCAATCTCAACTACGCAATGAGAACTGCCGTTGCGAATATTCGTGCACAGGTTAATCGTTCGTTAGACGAGCCTATCTTTCTTTTCAGGTAGCAGAAGGAACGATCTCCAAGAGCCGATGGCTCGTAACCACGGGTGACTGTGATTCTGTATTTGGTGATGAATACTTCCTCGCGTTGGAGGATGAGTTTTCGAATACTCCTGTTGAGGTCTGCAGTGCTTTCGAGATGAAATAATCTAATGCTGGTGTAATTTTCAGAAACGAGAGCTGACTGTGTGGCAATCTCCTCTTTTCTATGCTATCAACCTGCATAAATCGCCCTTTTTCGTGCGCGTTACTGGTGAGAAAGTGTTGTTTTACTACACCTCCATATTTGCGTGTTATTTGTTAAATGTCAAAATAATGGTTGCGGAAGGGGAAGAACGATGCGGCAACACTCCGCCAGAAGGCAAACATACCAGCCACATACAGAATTGTTCTTTGAAAGGCTGTATCTAACAAAATATTGGACGGAGAACAACATACATACTGATTTATTATGGACAACTTTCAGACATCTCGTTCCATACCATATTTTCCAGGCCTTGTCCGCTCCTTCTTCATGATGGGCTTGCTGATTCCCCTGAATATCAACACCATGAGCATATTCTCGCTCACACTGGAGTTGTACGAAGCGGGAGGTTACACTCATCCCGGATATCAGGTACATATTGTGTGCTAGATGCATTCATGAGTGAAACATGAAGCATATTGAATTGACAACAGAGGCTTTCTAGATGGAGGACATCATCGCTGTCATTCGATGGTCACTCGCAGTTGGCAGACAATGTACAATAAAAGTCCTTCCTGTGGCAACGCTATCTGGACCAACCAGTGGTTAGAACTAGCTTTCACTTCACTTAAATCTTATGGTTATGACGAGACCATGAAATCATCGGAACTTGGGGTGAAAACAAAACGAAACAATTGTCTCTTTTCTAGGAAAGAACTACTACGACGAGCTGTACGAGTGGGCCAGGCAGATCAGGAGATGGAACATCGGAGCTGCTGAGGTGCATATTTGTTTAAACATTTACTGCTCTTCCTGATGTCATAGATCAGATGAGCGAAAAGTATTGCGGGAACAGTAGTGCAAATATTTTTAACAAATCAGAGTACAGAAATAGCATGGAAAATTTCATATTCTTTCGTGACTAATTTGGTGTTTAATAATTAATATATGTATTACTTACAATCCAATGAGTACTCAGAAAACAGCAATCTCATTCCATGATTTGATTTATGAATTTATCGTGATACCTATTTCGTTACAGGTCTTCCACTACTTTTGTATCAAATGCTCTGCTTTGTCATATCGTTCGATCCTCGCCTTCTCATTGAACTTCATCCTCTACTACGCATTCTTGTTATGCATCATTCCACTCTTCGGAATCGTTTCCGCTATTTCTGTAAGCGAGTTGTGTTAATGACGCATCTATTTATTTGCTCACATTCCACTAACATTTCAAATATTTCAGCTACCGATATTTTATTCGACGGGCGTCCTTACACAATCCTCTTCAATAACAAACTACCTCTCCCTCGCAAATTTTCTTCTCTTCTACATTGAAATGATTGTAGTGTTCGCTGTGAACAAGCAGTGCGAGAAGGTATCCTACTATAGAAAGGAATCAGAAGTTAAATAAATATTCCAGGTCTTTCCCAGTGGCGCTCAGGACAATACGGGATTCTTCAGAAGTCTTCTGCATTACGTCCTCTCTTTCCCTACAGTAATTGCATATAGCGTGGTTAGTGCGAAGTAGTTAGAAGATTAATGATTTTCCCATTTTTGACCAGCCAATAAAGTTGTGCGAACTTGTAGGCTGTAATCAGATTGACACCATGTCTCGAATTCGCATACCCCCCCCCTCCCCTCTGTGCAGTTCTTATTTGCCAACGTCAATTTTGAGGTGGCCGTATTCGCGTATTTCGAAGTAACAATCCGAGGCAAGTCCGTGTGCTCCCACTCAGCTTCCAAGAAAGACAATCTCATGAAGAAGACAAAAAGTACTCAAGCATAACTGTTCGATAACGTTCTATGATGCTTCTTTTGATCTCTGCCCGCATTATTTGCTCACACAGTCCAGTCCCATTTGCCTTCAGATCGTCTCCGTTTGTTATCGTTGATCTTACAGCTTTACTGTTTCATTCTGTCACCGATCACTTTGTTTGCTGAAATAATCGAGGAAATGAAAACAGAACTGATCAAAAATTTGCAATGATTTCGTTTTCAGAGAAAGACATACACATTACACATAATAAGTGCACAAGATGGAATTGGCAATACGCGAGATGATATTTGGTAACAGAATTCGTTCTTAGTGATTACATATGCGATCGGAATGTCACTCCACTTACACTCATCTTCACCTAAACATTTCACTTCATTACGAGGTTATATGTCTGATCTTACTTTGGTCCTGTCTCTGATCAAAAATCTCTTGTAGTCTGGAGTTGTATACATTATCACAGCACATGTGACAATTGAGTTTGGAGTGAAAGTGAGCGTCGCATACGAAGTGATATCTGGCAACATGAAGAGTTTTCAGTTATCATCAGGGTGCGGAAAGCAAGCAGAAGTGCCTTTTTGTCGTGCCATAATTTCCTCGGAGCGGTTGTCCATCACATGAGAGAGAAAGCCGCTCCCGAGGAAATAGAAGACAGAACAATGCATCGATGCCTACTTTCCTTACCCGAGTTAACAGTACTCACTGTAGTCAAGGGGAGCGAAGAACACAGTGCCAATTAGTTGGATTGTGATGGAAACGAAGACTATAGTGGCTGGAACTGCACACTGGATGAGAGGATAACAATCATATGAGAGAAGAAGGGAAACCTGCAGTGCCAATGATCGAATGGCAGTTTTCTGCTGTCGAAGAGTGTTCTGAGAGACGAGGTTCCTGGATGAAGACAGACTCCACAGCATGTGGGAGAAGGCCAATACTGCAGTTGTATTGGACAATCCACTCAGGAACAAGAGATGAAACACTGCTATCTGAAGGGAAGAGTAGTGGTATGGTTGGCAGAGCGACTACTTTACGGGTTATGTTTAATGGGCGGTATGACTTTTAAAAATATATAATAGTCAAAGAACCATATGCCAAAAAGTAATCAAACTACCGATCATAGCACATACCACTTGAAATGTCGTGTTATTTGGCGGCCGATACAAGAAGCTCCTCTTGCTTTCGATCCATGCCAAATCGGGCTCGTTCTGTGGTACTACGTGACATTCATAGTCTTCTGTTAATGCACAACCTTTCTCAGGGATACTTCGTCGTCGAACGAGAAATACACCGAGATACTGTATGTTGAAATGAATAGATTGAAGACGATCGCGAAGATAAATTGATGCAATCGACGATGGATCTGCACATTGGCAATGTAAGCATTATATGATAGATGGGTACTCTCGAAGGAATAGACTGTTGGAACTTCTTTGTCTACTCGTCAGGGAAAATTACTCGCCAATGCGGCCAGACAAAAAAGATGCTAATTCCTTTCAAATCATATCCTTACTCTGAAGAATGAATCAACGGGAATGAGTGTCTGGTGTCTGTAGAAGATACAGAAATAAGTGGCTACTTGAAGTTGCAGAAGACTGAACACCAAGAGCATCTAAACATCTGATCACCGTTGATATGTTACCTCCATCCCCCACCAGTTGTACTTCACTGGAAATGCCAAAGTTATTCGCGAATCCGAGCGTGTACGCGACTTGTCTCTGCATCACCCACAATGGACACATTGAGAAGGAGAGTTGGACATCGGAGAGGAGCATCCACACCTCAAGTGAAGGAATGGAGAATGAGTGAAGAGGATACTCACCAGATGGAGGGCAGTGAGATACTTGTACTTGCCTATTCTCTTTCCACTTCTTTTCAGAACAACAAACAACACGAATATGGTCGTGGGCACGGAAATGCCTCCGATCAGAGTGTAGAGTGAGAGAAGGACCGTTTCTGTGTGGGCAGAAGGACCACATTCTCTCCAATTCGAAGAGGCACAACTCGAGTTCGACATCAGACTGCAATAACAGCAGAATGGAGTTGAAAAGGAATTTTCAAGTTTCTCTCTGAACTCTCAATGGACGAAACGCAAGAGACAAGACTACATGGCGCGGATATGACGAAAACACCAATTCTGCGATATTTCATGATTTTCAAAAACTTTTTACTGATTATGACGGAAACAGACCAAATGACTATTGTTCGATAATGTAATATCCATCAATGTCCATCAGTGCCCCTCAGTTTGGTCCCTTATTCGAATCGATGGCTAACCCCACTAGGATGTGCTCGTGCTCATTACAACGCCGACATGTTGTCATTTAATAAATTCATTAAGAACAGCAGTCAAGATATAACTGCCGCATGCCGTTGATAACGTCTCATATGCGCCATTTTCCATGAACCTATCATAAATTGTTGTGCAGTAAACTGGAAAATCTAATGCAAAACTTGCCAATTTGATGCAAATGTAATAAACGAACAATTTCATTTAGACAAAATCTTTCTCCGATAATGTAGACGAAATGGTGCAACTAAACTTCTTGCGGAAGTAACGTATGGCGAATACCGAGAGTGTTATTATGCACCCTAACGGAACCGTTATAACCAATACACTCGTTACGTTATTTGACCGACTGCCACTCTCAGATTTTACGTGCTATTTGGTTGTTTCTCTGGCTTCTCCAGACGTTGGGATAGGTTACACCTGCGCCTTATATAGTAAAAAAAACAGATTCTGGGTAACAGTACCGATGGGACGACTAATAACAATGAGAAACGAAGGACAACAACGAGAATGCCATGTGCCATTATTCTATTAGATTGGTAGGAAAATAACGGTCCATTAGTTTGGCAAATTCCGTTTAAAATAAGAGGAAGCTTCTTGCTCTGTACTTTGTCGTAATGAAAGTACCGTCTACATAACACTGTAGAATTGGTCTTCGGTATTTCCCCACGATGTGTGTCCCGAGACGGCTAGACGATTGAACCTTTATTCTCATCATCAGCGTCCCTTTATAGGGCACATACACATATGTATTAGGGTGGCCCTTTCAGTGACTTTCTTAAATGAAATTGACTTTCGTCTAGTGGAGCGGTTGTCTATCATATAAGAGAGACAACTGCTCCGCTGAGATTAGACGAATGACAATTGCACTAATTTTAAGGTCACTGTCATTTTTTTTGAATTAAATTTTAGGTTATTTTAAGGTCAACACTCTAACAGACATAACATAAATACAGAGACGCAACATTCTATCTCGTCTATCCTTCATCCAGCGATGATTTGTCAGTTTTTTTGTAAAATTCCCTGCATTTTGTGTAAATCTATACATTCATTCTCGGCAAATTCATGGTCTTCGAGCTTTTTAATCTCTTGAGTACTACGAAAACAATAACAACAACTAGAGTAGCGATGAAATGGACAAGTGTGCCGTTAGTTCATCTGTCCATTTCACCATTTTGGAGGGAATGTCCATGACGCTGTTTTCGTTCACTTGTTTTGGCAGTTTGACTTCTTTGCGGGTTATGTTTCGTTAAGAGCATATCTTCAAAATGAATATAGTAGCATTGAAGCATGATCCATACAGTAATCAAACTATCAACCTTTTTCACCCTAATCTCGACTATGATTTCTATAACGACAGTATAGTGCATTTGTCTATCGTCTATATCTGGGGGGGGGGGGGATGTTTGAATGGGGGGGGGGGAGGAACCGGGGAGTGTTTTTTTCGGCAGCCCGATGCGAGTAGAGGGACTTTTCGGAACCGTAATAAGCCCAATAAGGGAGTGGAT
>JACMIF010000331.1:27441-44104 GCA_014805445.1 Diplogasteroides magnus | reverse complement strand
ATTCCTCATCCGTCAATTAGCCTGGAAAACACTTGATCTCGACAAAATATGCTCTATTTGAGCCGATAGGGACATCGAAAGAGGGCAATTCCACCGGGAGCAAAAAAAGCACGCGTTTGGGGTCCCTAGGTATACCTGGGATATGTAGACACAACTTCAAGTTTTTAGAATTATGATATTTGCATTTTTAACCAAAGAAAATGATTTTTGAATGACGAAGAGGAAATTCTTCAACGAGAATATATCGTAATATCTCTGCGGGGCGAAAAAATGAGGGCAAAAGTCAACGTACGTTTGTAGATCTCGTCAAAACGAACCGATTGCACTATTTATTATCGATTTAATTTTGTAACATGTACGAGTTATGTACATCCAAAGTTTATTCCTGAAACATTTATTTGACCGGCCTTTACCGATATGTTTCATTTTCCTTATTATAAAGATAGTACATCTTCGACACGGCTAGAAGGTTCCCTTTCGTGAATGTATTGGATGATCTCATCATTGACATCACAATACAGGAGGAAGCAGAATTAGTAAAGAACGATGTCCAGGAAAAGTGTACTATATTAGACAGCAAACGAAACGTGCACACCTAAGATGCACCTTCTCACTCATGCATCTAATTTCGCAAGATTTCATGGCTATTGGTACAGGGCACTAGATGGATAAAATGAAATTTCAATTAAAATCATGAAATTTAAGAAAATTTCAGATGTTTCAATGCGTCCGTAAAATCTTGGACATATCAGTTCAGTTTACATGACTAATAACGGTCGTTCTGTTGGCTATATTTTGCCGTTGACAGCTTCGAGATAGCTTTTTTGCCCGAGCCAGGGCGAGTCAAAACGTTCCGAAGATGTGAAAAAGCGCGCGAATCGACCAACTTCGAAAAAGCGCGCCGTGGTGCGTTATTACGACAGAGGTTGGTGATGGTGGCAGCTAGTGAGGTATTGTGTGGGGAGTCTATGATAATTATGAACAATGGCTAATATCAGGTTGGACGAAGATAATCGATGTAAATATATATTCACAAGAACTTGTGAATCAACCTAATACATACTGACGAACCGTTTTAAAATGTATTGAAACATATCGCTAAAAAATGATTTCAGTGATCTCATCGTGAATTTTCATAATTGTTCTTTTTCGCTGATACTCAGCGTTAGACCGGGCGGAATGAAGTTAGACGGATTCATTCCTGAGACAACCCTACTGTTTGACAGGCTGTGCGTATGCAAGCAGTTGAATAAATGAAGTTGACCGAAATCCGTCAACTAACTAACTAACTAACTCCGTAAGACAGGGCGTAAGTCAACCTAAATATTTGATTGTGCGATAAATACTCGAAATCATATGTTTTTGCCGTTACACAGAAAGCTGAGAGTGGTAGATAAATGTAGTTGACAGAAGTAGAGGGCATTTTCCGATTGAATTATCGCCCAAAACACCTGCTCTCAGAAACAGATGCTGAAAGTGCAGAAGTTAGTACAACGCTCCTTCCTTTTTGTTGTCGCCCTTTTCCCGAGCAATAGGTAGCATAGGCTCCTAGGGTGTCATTGATGGTGACTTTAGTGCAGCTGCCATTAGTCTCCGCGGGGACATCGCATTACATTTGTTTATGTCTTTATATTCATGAATCTGTCTATCGATATTTCCGTGTTTACATCACTTGTCTCATTTCATTGGCTATCGTAACACTGAGATACATAACACATGCTCATTATATCATGCTCATGCAAAGCAAAAGAAAAGGTAAATAATTAGCGACTTTTCACTCTGTGCCAGCCCTTGCATGAACCATGACATTGTGTAATTCGTCTAAATCGACTTGATCAGCTCTTTATTTGCGATTGCATGGGTGTTATTATTCTCTTCGTGTCATTGTTCATGTATATTGAGTTCAAAGTGCGCCTATTTATATGGCTCTTGAAACTTAATCAAAATCATGGCTAACGGCCAGAGAAGCCAGGAAATGGGGACACAATTTTGAGTGCACAGTCATCAGCCAGGTGGAGTGTGTATACTTGGTATAACAACTTGGTTCGCATGAATAATATTATTTTGGAAAACCAACTTGATATTCCGAGTACACACACTCCATCTGGCTGACGACTGTGCACTCTCAATTTTTTTTTGCTATTTCGTAGTTTCTCGGACCTTTTGCCATAAGTTTAAATATGTTTAACGCTCAACATATAGAAGCTCACTTTAAAGAAGCCACAAAGGGTAGATTGTTTTGCATGCACTTTACGGGATAACTTCTATCCATTCCCATACTTTCTCGTCGTCAGAGCGGTCCACTCTGACAACGAGAGAGTATGGAGAGAAGTGATCCCGTAAAGTGCATGCAAAACAATCTCCCTTTGTGGCTCCTTTAAACTGTGTTTACCACAATAATACACGCACTATTCACGTACACATTCATAAGTCGTTTTGTGACACCAAGCCGTAGAAACCGGAGAATGATACAGAAAAATATATGTATTTTTAGCTGCCACTCATCCATCAGAAATGTATCTACAGTGGCCGCTTCTCCATAAAGAAAAGAATGTTTATTTGGTATTCAAAACATTGCCATTATGCTGTGAGGGGTCAATTGCCAACAAAATGCTCCTATAGTGAAATTTCGCGGCCTTTAATAACGTGGGATAGGTAAGAACTCCCGGTATTGAGAAATTGGGGTGTGGTTATCGATTTTTTGATCTACCTGGGCCAAATCAGTTTACATGAACAATAGTAGTGGGGCCTTTGGAGCTTGGAGAGGAACACATCCCCCTTGGATTATCCCCCTGACCCCGGAATAAAGACTTTTTGGAGCTTACTATAGAATACTTTGGGTATCTCACGTATCATCGGCCTAAATGGTGTGGGCGTCTGAAAAACGGCAATCTATATAAAAAAATCTATAAAAAATATATACCTACCACATGATGACGGGAGATATTATACCCATACCATTAATTGACGACATGTTTATCACATTTTAAGAAATCGCAGTTTATCGACCATATCGTAGGTCGCATTAATATTCATCGCCATGCAAATAGCGACACTATATGCGCTATGTTTCTTTTATCGATGGTAGAATCTTCTCTCTCCAGGCCATCCGGCAAAGCTAAATAAGGTAAACAAAGCATGTGAAATGAAAGAATTGAATTTCAAAACCCTTTTCATTATGAACAATCGTTAAGAAAACATCAAAATATCAACTATGAGATTATTAGACGTAAAGGTCAAAATGGCAATATCACTTTTATTTAGGCATCTAAGACAGCAGTACATGTGCTGATACCAGTATTTCTCAGTTCATCGATCGTCATCGCTATCCTTGCAAGCGGTGGTCTCTTAAGCAGCGATGAATTGAAACAAGTGTTAAATTTTCCTCGTTTTCTGAAGTTTCACTATATAATGATTATATTATTAGGCATCCTAACTGAACTGTTGCTCTATTCATTTACCGCACCGTTGAAACATATTTCGTTGTGACGAAATAGCATGTAAAAATGAGAGACCAGGGTGGCATCCACGTGTGAAACGCGTACTAGGAATAACAGTTCGGATAAGATGCATAATAACAAGAACAATTTTCACTGCATTCGGACATTCTAAAAGCTTTTCTTTCTAGGAGTTTCCGGCTGCCGCATGGATTCTCGACTGTTTTCTTTCATAGCCTTCTCGTGGACCTCGTCCTATACACAGTTGTTGATCTTCAGTCTGATTGGCGTAGGTTCTTTCGAGAGATGACTTTCAAACTTTGGACAAATTGGACAATATCTTCTTGCACCAAACTAGGGGGACTAAGTTTACTGCGCTCTAGCCTACCCCGACATGTTCATTTTCAGTTTGCTATAGTCTCCATTGCTTTTTCAATTTCTATTATTGCTCTTATTTTCGGTGCGCTAAAGGTTGCTTGGCTCTGATATTTGGATACGAAAACAGGTTCAGAAATAAACTATGAGCTCTCGAACTCGAAAAATGCATCTGCAATTGGTTCGAGCTACCATTATTCAGGTTATTGCTTGGGTCTCGCCGATCACAATTATTCATGGGGCCTATCAAAAATGAAAAATTACAGGTTGCGGTGGGAGCGGTCACGCTGGCAGTTCCGCTTTTTCTTTTGTGCACGATAATAGTTTTCGGTCTTCAGCTTTTGGGTCAGTTGCGTTCTTAGTAGGGTAGGCAATTTGTTTACTTTATTGATTATCAGTAATCATTGACTTAAAAATTCTGGTAGTGACGTAGCTGAGCCTCAGTAGTTGAAATCAGATTGTATGTAATCGAGCCCAGCGCATTTCAACATTATGGCGCAAATGTCCACGATGGTATGTCTTTAAAGGCACTGTCCACTGGTCAGAAAACGCTTTCATGGTTTTCTTTTTCTATTTATTTTATTCTGCTCTCTTTTCCATGTTTAAAATATTGAAAACAACAGAAATGACCGTCTTGATTAGGACAATCATTGAATGTATCGATCTACTGTTAAAATTGCTGTTGACAGTAGATTGATACATTCAACGATTAAAGAGATATATCGAAAGATATGAAAATCCGTGCGGGACCATTTAGGTGTTTATATTAAGTTATTTGCACGTATAGTCAGAAATTGTTCGTATTGTAGATATAGAGCATTAAAGATCCTCCCCGTCCCAGGATACGGCGTTTATCGCCTCTAAATGCAGGAGCAACATTTGATGGGCTAGATCTCAAATACTTGCGATTTTTAACAATGTGCATAAGCAAGTTTACCGCTCAAAATTTTGCGCTTTTTAATCTGAGACTAACTTCAAAAATCGTGGCAAAGCCTCTTTAACCCTAATAAACACTTGCATGAATTTCAGTGCTCAGCTGGTTTATTGGTTGCCTTTTCTCGCTGCACGCCATCTCCCATTCGCTAGCCGTCATCAGCACCACGCCATCTCATCGAAAGGCGTTGAGGCAGTTTTTCTTACGACGATCGGAGCACACAACGGAGCATAGAAATGTAATTCATTTATTCATTTAAAAAATGACTGCTGCACGAACTTTTCGAGTATCAAAGTGTTCTATGGGCATTGGCGCTAACGTTATATATTCTCCACCGATTGCGCACTAAATTATTATAACAATTTTTACGTATAGAGTAATCATTGTAGGACGATGCGCCCTCTTCTCTTGTTAACAAAATAATGCTGCCACATCGGCCCCTGAGAAGCCCTTCTTGACGAATTCTACAACTGCCAATTCTACATCATCCTTTGGCACTTCGAATCATAAAGAATCATAACGAATTAAAGACCCTTCGTAATTCAAATTAATGCGTATTGATTCCGACGCCAAAGGTTCAAGAGAGAAAAATTCTGGTTTGTGAGGCCATTCGAGATACTGGGTGGATGCCCGCAGGTGTTTCACTCAAAGGCACGTCAGTGTGGGTTGTCACCTGTGGAGCTCGAAAATGAGTTGTAAAAATTCATTATTAAAATATGCATGTGCAAAAAGGTGGTCCGTTGAACGCGCTCGTCAGACTATCGCAAAAGCACAAATTCTCGTCTCGTTTATGAAGTTCGCGCAGTTTGGGAAATAGGCAGAAATCTAGAAAATGACAGCAAAGTTCCGCCGATCAATCGACGAACTTCGAATTGTCACAAAACAACGATTTGAAGAGAAAACGAATATCGAGTGCGACTGTTTATTGGAAAAAGGAAATGAACAGCTGATAAAAATGAAATGGAAGAAGTTATGTGGCACTACTTCTCTTCATCATAGATACCGAATTTACAGCGATCACCTGAAAGAAGAATTAGACACGCTCACATATACTATCGAGGGGTTAATAATAAATCATTAATAAAGTATATTTCTCATTCATCTAATCCACTCGGAGCGGTTGTCTATCGTTCGTAGAAATGACGGCTGCGCGGAAACCAGACTAATGAGGAATGCGCTTTACTATTAATTTAAAAACTCTAGCACTATCAATCATTAAAATATCATTGAGTTCCATGTGCATAGATAGATAGGGAAGCTCACCCTATTATTCCATGTTTTGGATGTGATAGTGTTAAGGGAAAAGAGGATAGTAGGGGACAAAAGAGCCCTCCTCAGCTCACTGTTGAAGGCAAAGAGAATTATTCTGAATTTATTGCTGATTGTAGTGACTTTACAGTTGTCAAACCCATCTCCTAAATGGGCAACCTCCCACATGAAAGTGCTCGTGAAAAACGTTGCCCATGGACTGGCGCACATCCTAAAATCACAGTTTTTCCGTTTCATTTGGAAGTATTTCACTTTGAGAGGACGTGGAAGGAGAATAGCATCATTGTGAACAGAACTCCAGTGCAACATGCCTATAACAAGCAAATCAAGCAAAGTAATTCACACCAGGAACGACCTGTACAAGAAACTTGATTTCCTTCTGTGTCCTTTTCCTCTTCTCGTTCTCATTTATCGACTCCTCTAACACCTAAAAGTACAATTTAAATTTCTCGAGAAATGCGAAAGTCATGGAAACCACTTTCGTCAATCTCTTATTTATGCAAGTCACAAAGGTGTTCAGTTTAAGGTGCTCATCAGAATCACTCAAAATCTAAAAGTGTCTCATATGTAAGCATTCTATAATATTTGATATTTTCCTATTCAACATCGGCCATAACCACGCGCGGCAGAGAAGAACAATACATACATATCTACCGTTTTTGAACTCCTAGCTGGGATGAAAGCATGTCTCAATTTCTCTGTTCCTTGCAGTGATAAATTTAGCATTTAAAACTCGAGCCTACACGGATCGTCTGACAGAGTGGAGCTGAATGCAGAGGGGGAGGGGTGCCGCAGCACCTTTCACAATTCATAACGGTAACATTTTACATGACTATATCGAACCGCCGATGACGTGTCACAGTCAAGGTGGATGCCTACAGTGAGGGAAAGAAGGATAACACGTGAAGGAAATGGGATATGGCTCTGAAAAACAAGCCTCCTGTAGTTGAAATAAGTTAGAACGCTTGGTTGCATGCTTACTTGGCACAAGAGCATGGCTGCTCGAATGAGTCGACTCCAAACGTTTTGCCCAGATAGAAACGTACCGGGTTCATTTGCATCACACAGCAGGTCAAAGTGGTCGTGAGACGACAATTCGTTAGTACATTTCCTCTGCGTCATTGACATGCACTTTAGGCGATGCATTCCGGAGTGTGAGATACCGTCTCAATATATAATGACTAGTGAAGGCTGATGGAATCCCAAAGTTCATTACATCTCTCTATGCCCTCAATCGTGCTGTCGTAACTCTCGCATAGAGACGACCGCACGATGGAGGGTATAGTGAGGTGCAATGAACTTTGGGATCCCATCAACCTTAACCAATAATGACCTGTACTTTTCGGCGTGAAACATATCAGGCAATTCCTTCTGTATTTGATATGTCTAGCACAGATTTTCTGAGACAATGGAGCTTCATTTGTATTTGTTCATGCCTTTTTGATTGCTCTCTCACGCTAGTCTGAGTATGAATCAGGGTAAATACGAAATTTCACGAGCAATTTAAAATTATACAGTTATATCTACCAGCTGTGGAGTAGAGTGTCGCACGACCATTTACGACACTCTACTATGCAGCCTATGGTGTCGCTCCTTGTGATTTTAGTGCATTCGCCGTGTCTCTACTCTCCGAGGAGCGGTTGTATATCGAATGCAGAGACGATCGCTCCTCAGAGATTAGAGACATGGCGAGTGCACTAAAGTCACCATTAGCAACACCCTAATACAGCCGGTAGAATGGAAGTGAGACGACCATTTGATCTGCAATTTGCGTTTTGACTGTGCACTTTATGCAATGATTTTTGATTCTATTCGCTACAACGAACTGTTCATTCTCTTCCCCTTCACTTGTTTCGTGCGGTTGCCCTCTCTCATCCTCCGTCCCCGTTCTTCGATTGATCGATGGGACAAGCCGAATCGAGATCGAAGGTCACGTCCATCGGGACAGACCGTGACTTCGAGTACGTTCGTCAATCGATAATCGAAAATCTCTTTGATGACTTTATCAATGTTACGAAATTCAGGGAAGAATGGATCCGCGAAATCCACCAGGCCGGCGTCGGCGAGAACTATGGTACTCTTTGCGCGTTGCGGACGCGTCGCGGTTGGCGCAGAGTGGAGAAGTGAGACTGTTCAGACCACCCTGACAACCGGCAGTACAAGTTTGGCAATCCGTCGGAGAAGCTGAACAAGATCCAGTTGGCCGCACTGAAGATTTTTATAGAGGCATGATTGGCTTGTTCGTATTACTGTCTGTTTGTCACCTATGACGTCATCAATCAATAATAAGCCTAATTGCTCGAATCGTGAAAGAAAAACCGTTCATGAGCGAAGAAAACGGTCCAATGAAACGCAACGCGACTGCGACGCATGACACGGTTCCTTAAACCCACCGAAATCCTCTGCAGGAATGCGAACGGCTGGGCGTCAACGGTCTCATCGCCGAGTTCGAGAGGGAACTCTTGAAGTTAGTCGTCGATGAAACATATCTGAGCCGGGTAGTAACATTAACAAATATACTACCGAAGAATCCATATTATTGTAATATAGATGTACCCATGCACTAATTCGTTAACTGCCAAAAAGGAAGAGGCAGAAAAATTCGATGTTTCAAAAATCGATAATCAATCGATAATCTCAGATGGCAGCCCTGGACAGGACAGGACGTCGGTGCGCCCGTGTATGCTGAACACAGGAATGCCCGGCGCACCGTTCTTGAACAAATACATCTGTACGATGGTGAGAAGAGACGCAACGCGGTCGCGTTGCGGTCCGATGACGAAATGATGATGAAATCGATGCAGGCGCCCAACAAGATCACGATGGAGGACTTCTGGGCGATGGTGGTCCAAGAGCACGTCGGCTACATATTCATGCTCATCGACCGTGCCACGACTTTGGGCGAAAAGTATTTGTATTTTCCGGCTTTTTTTATTTCCCTCCTCGCAGTTACTACCCCACGGTGTTCGAGGAAGCGATGAACCTTGGAGACATCAGGGTGAAGTGCAAGGAAGTTGGATACACGGTGCGATTTCGTCATTCATCCGCGACGCACGAACAGACGCGCTGTGGTTGCAGTGCTATGGGAGACTCAAAATTCAGGGTGATGCGACGTGCGAGGTTACGAAACTTTCCGTGAAGAGCAGGGGCAACAAATTCAAGAAGGTATTCGTCCACCACTATCGCTGGATGGGATGGTGCGTTGCGGTCGCGTCGCGGTCGACGAAACATTTCTTCAGGAACGAATTTGGCTCCGTCCCCATCTGTGCCCGGCCTGCACTGCAACTGCTGAAACTGGTGAGGGATGAAGAAATGCAACCGCGTCGCATGACGCCACGCGTTGTGGTTGCAAGAATTCGCTCTTTGCAGAGTCGCGCCAGCAGGCTCAAAACAGTCATTCACTGCAGTACGGGAACAGGTGACCGCGACGCTTAGAGTGAAGCGTCGCGGCTACCGTAATCTTCTTCAGGCCGCACGGGAACACTCATAGCCGCCGAGTACATCATCGAACTCATCATGCAGGGCAAGAAGGTCGAACTCGTCGAGGTCGTCAAAGACATCCGAAGTAATATTTTGCAAAAATAATTGCAACCCCTGGGAATCGATCCGTCGTCTCAAAAAATGTAGATAGCTGCACCATACCGACTGCGCCATTCAGGGCAGCGCGCGCACTTGATCGAGACTGGAATCGAGTATTGCTACGTGGTGCTGATTCTGTACCGATTCTACACTGAAGCGACAAGGCTGGGATGGACGAATATGGAAACGCCCCAGGACCAGGTTACTATGCAGTATTTGCCTTATCCATTAGCCGGACAATACAACCTGACAATGTGCAACTAACCAACGGATAAAAGGAAACAGAAAATTCCAGACATGAATTAGGACAAATCAATAAAGCTATTAGGTTGTTCGGAAATTACCTATCCCTTTACTTGAACGATCATATCCTGAGCGCGACGAAAGGCATAACCAGGGGGCGTGGACTGACACATGGTGAGGTCATGCCCTGCTCATAGCCACTCCACTCCCCCTCCCTCTCCGCAGTGACTCCGGCGCTATTGTTCAAATTTGCCTAATTCATGATTTTCGGACCCCCCTTTTGGAATTTTGGCCGCATTTTTCGTGAAGTTGATATAGAATCGAACTATCAACCGATATTTGTAGGCAAGTGAAAGCCCGAAGCGCCTGGGCAGCCGACTGCTCAAATTTAAAATTTCCACGGAGTTATGGTCGAAAGACCAAGACTATACGAAAAAGTGTCAAAATGCAGCTAGCCACATGTGCTTCACAGAATAAGCGTGGAATAGCTGGAATATCAAAACTGTGAATTTTGAACTTGAAAGGTTAGGAATGAGCCAAGTTATTAACGATTTTGTCAAAAAATTCAAAATTTGCATACCCAAAAATCACATTTTTGGCCACTGTAGTCGTATTTCAAGTGGGATCCGGGTCGCCAACTACAGTTTTGATACTCCAGCTATTCCACGCTTATTCTGTGAAGCAAATGTGGCTAGCTGCATTTTGACACTTTTTCGTATAGTCTTGGTCTTTCGACCATAAGTCCGTGAAAAATATTTATTTGTGCAATCGGCTGCCCAGGCGTTTTTTTCTTTTTTCAAAATTCCAAAAGAGGGGTCCGAAAATGATGAATTAGGGCAAATTTTAACAATCGCGCCGGAGTCACTGCGGAGAGGAAGGGGGAGTGGAGTTGGCTATGAGCAGGGCATGATCTCACAATGTGTCAGTCCACGCCTCCTGGTTATGCCTTTCGTCGCGCTCAGGATATGATCGTTCAAGTAAAGTGATAATTAATTTCCGAACAACCTAATATTAATTATCAATATGTTTTGATTCCCTCAGCGATGAAATTCCAGGGCTACCTAAAGTTCTGCAACGAGATGAACGAAGTTGACAACAAGACGCCGCAGACTGACTAATGAGGTAGGCACTGTCCGACCGCAGCGCGTTGCCGGACGCGTCGTGGTTAGCAAAAATATTTTTTTCAGTTGAGAACACCCGGCGAATGTTCACACACAAGTCTGACGAGAAGATATATGACCACCCATATTGACAGCCAATAAATAAAGTTTGTAATGCGTGTAGTGTGTTTCAGGGTGACGAAAAAAGACTCTAAAGCACCACTCTCGCATTATTCAAATGAAGTTTCACTTGGCCGGAAAAAATACCACTCAAACAAGGCTGTCATTGTAACGCGAAATATTTAGTCTTTTTTATATAATTAGAGGTTAATTGCCTATCAAAACCTTAGATGGGTCTCTTTCAAAATGGGTCTCTTTGACCATGCAGTTGTAAGGACTTCCAAGGTTTTCCCGATTGAAAACCAGCGAGCTTTTCCGTGTCAAATAGTGTTTCAAAAACGGTAGCGGTATTCCGTATGAACGGCCGGTATTCCGCCCTGTTACCAGAAATAGTGTATATTTTGAGAGAGTGAACGCCGCGCTCGGCCTAGGAATAGCTAGAAATGAAGTGAGGGAGGTGCGGTTACTCTCTTAATTTCCACGCTATTTCTGTCCAGAGGGCGGTATACCGGCCGTTCACACGGAATACTGCTACCGTTTTTGAAACACTAGTGTCAAATACACCGATAACGTTTGGAAGATCTGTCATCACAGATCTTCTCAGAGAGCGGACCTAAATGTGTAAGGGGTGGCTGCAGCACATATTGAAATTGACAATGAAAATAATTTTTCCTGGCTATATCGACCACGCTGATCACGATGGCGTACTTCATTTTGCATGAAAATGCCTCGTTGACTTTATAGGCCCTTAGGGCATGTTTCATATTTTCTCTTTTTTGAGTGATTTTCATGACAGTATCATGCTCCAGGGTGACAGAGGTGTTAACCATGCTGTTCCCATACACATTTGAGATGTGGTTATGTATGCAAATTTTCCATGAATGAGACTTTGACAATTTCAATGAATTTTCCTGTGAAAAATTAGCCTTTGTGGCGGTGAGATAAGAACAGATTAGGAATCTCTATATCGAAATCTATATATCGTAATTTTTTGAGGTCAAAATTGTGTCGGCTCTAAAGCGCTACGTAGGTGAAGCAAAGACTTAGAAATTTTCGGACACCGGGTCATTTGCAAGGACATAAGGCAAATGATCCTGTCCTTTCACTCGCGTCTCTTCATTTCGCAGGCTATTTCTTTCACAACGTACATCATTTGCCTTATGTCCTTGCAAATGACCCGGTGTCCGAAAATTTCTAAGTCTTTGCTTCATCTACGTAGCGCTTTAGAGCCGACACAATTTTGACCTCAAAAAATTACAGTATATAGATTTCGATATAGAGATTCCAAATCTGTTCTTATCTCACCGCCACAAAGGAAAAATTTTCACAGGAAAATTCATTGAAATTTTCAGTCTCATTTACGGAAAATTTGCATATACAACCACATCTCAAATTTTTATGGGAACATCGTGGTTAACACCTCTGTCACCCTGAAACATGATACTGTCATGAAAATCACTCAAAAAAGAGAAAATAGGAAACATGCCCTAAGGGCCTATAAAATCAACGAGGCATTTTCATGCAAAATGAAGTATGCCATCGTGATCAGAGTGGTCGATATAGTCAGCTAAAATTATTTTCATTGTGAATTTCAATATGTGCTGCAGCCACCCCTTACACATTTAGGTCCGCTCTCTTAGAAGATCTGTGTTCAAAACTCGTTACCTAGTGTAGACATTATGCTGATCTAGACAGTAGCGGTTGAAAAGGAGATACAACCACATAAAAGAGGTTGAAGAGATTAGATTCGCAGATGTTTTATGGGCGGGTGACATGTGGAGGTAGTGAGTAGGTAACGACTTTTGGACTGACTTTCATCTGTGCTCTCATTCGACCGGTCGTCTATGACGAGCGAGAGAGAATGACTCATCGGTGCGCACGGACGGAAAACGGTCCATAAGTCAGTAGTGAATGTGGAAGGTGGAATTATGATTGGAAGTCGGAGGAACATGGCGGAAACACACGCAATAGGGAATGGAATAAGATCGGAAGAAACCACTCTCTCCCTCCCTCTTCCTTCCTCTTCATCAGATGTTCTCCGGAGACGACGATGTCGTGCCGATAAAAATGGGAGACGAGCATCGAATACAGCCGGAATTTCGCTAATTGGCGAACCCCCGAGGGGGAGAGGAGGGGACAAAGAGTAAGAGTCTACCAGTGGCAACTTGGAAAAACGCAAAGACAATCCATCACTTGCAAGCGTTAACGCTGGTAATTACCGTAATGCCCAGTAGTGTTAACCAGCACAAGGGGAAGAGCTTCCTTTGCTATATTTCGGCTGAAAGAACGTTTTAGCTTTCTTCTCACCTAAGCGGATCTCAGTCTCAAAACTTTGCTAAGGGAACTTGTCTAACCTCTTCCAAGTGGTGCTCGACGATTTACAGAGACGGAAGTGATTTTGGGGGTTTGAAATCTTATTAAGAACATCCCACAGGACATTTGACACCATGGAGAAGACAATATCCGTGGTACCTACTTTGCCAACTCGAAACACCGTAATTTTAATCGATGTACCCTAATTTCAATCAATGACATTCCCATTGATATGATATGCTGCTCTTCGAGTAATTATAAGGCACTCATGTCGTGCCGAAGAAAATATTCCATTTCATCTCAAAGATGAAACGCGTCAAACATAGATAAAAAATTGATATATTAGTCAGTTTGCGATCACATTTTACCGTGATAGTCAGTTTGCAATCACGTTCATTGCCGTCAATTTTCGCACGTAGGGTCAGCCAACGCGAAAAGCGACAACAATTGAACCGCGTCGCGAGCCCACGCGTCGCGGCGCCAAAATGTCCTGAATCACGTATTTCCGAATCGTCACGTTTTGATACCACCGTGATCGTATCGTATCGTATTTCGTTTCATATGATTTTTTAGCAGTTGAAAATTATTTACTCTGCGTATTAAATAGGATTTGACTATCTACTTCAGCTCAAATGAAAATAACTTCCACTGCTTGCCTGAGAATGCTGAAAAGAATAAAAAAACATTTACCAATTTTAAATGTTTTGTCTAACCGATCTGTATATCGCTACAAAAAATCTAATCGGTGGCGTTAGTCTTGACAGAAATAAAAAATAATAAAGTTTTCACAATTTGACCGACACGCAACGCGTGAAATTCACGCGTTTGACCCCGCGAACCGAATGCGCTCTGCAGCCATTATTGTCGCGCTGACCCTACGTGTTTTCGATCAATTTTCGATTCTCGCTCGAATATTAATTTTGCGATTTTTTGATAATAGCTCTTCATTTCGTGGTGGTGTTTTAGTAATAATGAATGTGATGAATCTAGTTTCTGGTCATGAGGTCATCAAAAAATTTTCGCCAAATATTTTTCTGTTGTAGTGCGTATCCTCCGCTTCTCTTCAACGCGCTGTACGCTCTTTCGAAATGGCGGTGAAAAGCTGTGCATTATACGCACAAAATGGCATGCGCGTGACTATTCAAGAGCGAGAAGGGAACGGACTTTTATCCTAAAATTACTGCGCTCTCATTTGAATGATTCGCGATGCAAATGTCCACGGTGACTATGGAAATTTCAGATGGGCGTCGGCGCACTCGTTCGGTCTGCGCCAGTGGAGAGCGGTTGCATCGTGAGCGATGAGGAGCGCCGTCAAGAGGAAGAGGGAACGGAGCTCGTCGTCGTCGGCATCCAGCGACGCCTCCGACAACCATCGCTCTCCTGTCAGGTCAGAAGGAGGGGGAATATTGATTGGCCAAAATAATTTACCAAAAATTCTCAAAATGTCCGTTTTTGTCGTGCAAATCGGCCGAATTTTGGTGACAAGAATAGGGGTACGATTTGAACTTCAAATTTTGAAGGGTTGGTGCCAGGGGGTGGGAGCCACTTTAGAACGCGGAACGAAAACAATTGCCTTTCACCGGTGTGGGTTCGAATTTCTCCTTGCACAATGGACTCGTAAGATGCACGATTACTGAATGATTTACACGACGGTGGGGTTCCACCCAACTTGGCCAAGCAAGAGAAGGAGGGAGAGGGCCCCACAGAGTTTCCACGAACGCGGATGAATGGGAATTATTAGTGATGACTGATGGGAAGCGAGGAAGTTCAACTTGCAACAGACCGCCTTTTTGAGTCGCTCCTATTCGAAGAGAGCGAACTACGTAGTATAAACCAAGAGATCATGCTAGATATATGATTTTACTGAGATATATCATATGACGAACGAATTTTGAGGATTAAATCCGATTCTCTGGAGTTAGAGAATGGCTAGGAGCATAATTCGAGCAATCGTTGTGTTGACAATTTGAATAGGGTTCTTCTTTTGGATGGAGTAAAACCACAAGACTAAGATTTGTTTGTTTTCAGAAGCTCGCGAAAGAAGAGCAGCGAACTGATGCACAGGGACCATACACAACTGTAAGTGCTTCCGAGGGGGAACTTGGCCTTGTGCCCAGAATCTAGTGTATTGTAGGTTACTGTAGTATACGGTAGGAGTACAGTAATAGGCTTACTATAGCTGGACGATACACAGCTGAAAGTGCTGCCAAGGGATTCAAATTCATCGCTTTATGAGTCTGGCCATTACTTATTGCTATGATATATAAATAGTCCCATGAAAATGAGATGTGCGATTATTGTAGTTTTCGCTGCAGGAAGCTGGCGGTACGCGGGAATTTGAATGTGGAGCATGCGTACCGGACCGTGAACAAGGGCATGAGCAGCCTCGAGGCTTGGGCCGCACTACTGACGGAGATTGAGAAGCTGCAGCAGCCCCAGGATGCGTTCAGGGATGCCGTTGTGGAGGTACGGTAGAGATACGGTAGCGTCAAATCCCTCCTCCATATGTGAGGATATTACGGAGTATACTATTGATTGAGTGTACTAGGATACAATATGGAATGGGGGTTACGGTATGAATGAGCAGACATACGGTATTGCAGGTGCTGACAAAGTGGCCGTACTGCTACGGGTACTGGTGCAAGTGGGGAGCGATGGAGGCGAAGCGGGGAGAGTATGAGAAGGCCATTGAGGTTTGTGATATGTAGAGTGAATGGCCACTGGACAGTTGGGGAAGGTGACGTTTTGGAACTTTTTTTGTACTCCTCACAATTGCACAAAGTTCCTAAATGTAACGTTCCCGAACAGTTACTCTAACCCTATGCCATACAAAAATACGCCAAATACATATAAAATATATACGTTGGAGCCGTGAAAATGTGCCTGCGTAGTAACGGCTATTAGAGCTCAAGCTTAAATATTGTGTTTTCATCACTGCTTTCGCTCACTCTCCCGACGCGTTCTCATCGCTCAAAGCCCCAGCTTTCCGAATTATTACTGCGACGGCTGCCCATGTGATAATTGTGTGCAGTTGTGCCAGAAAGAAATATCAATGGCGCTAAACAGAAGCGCCCAAAATTTCAAGATATCGTTCCAAGTTAACTTAGCCAGAAATAAATAAAGTATGTCAACCGTTTTGAAGTACGGCAGAGACAGCTCGACTTACCCTTCCCTCTGCCTTTCTTTATGTGGGGGGGGGGGGGGGATTGGGGGGGCAAAAATGTGATGGATTAATATTTGGGGTTTAATGGCCGGCGAGTTGTTCAATTTTGCGCAAGTCGCAGTACAAAAAA
>JACMIF010000331.1:0-18884 GCA_014805445.1 Diplogasteroides magnus | reverse complement strand
CCTCAGTGACCCACCCCCCCCTCCCCTACCCTCAGTCGCGGGTATTGATAAGCAGAAATTTTAAAAATGAAGAAGCACTCTTTCAGATCAAGAGACCGTACTTCCACACGCGGCCGCTGGAGAGAGGACAACTGGAGAATTGGATGAAGTGCGGTCGCTTCACTCTCTCATTGGGTTGAAAACACTACGATTTAGAGCGCCTGATTCTGACGGGACCTGTCTAGGTTAGATTAGGGTGCACTCCGCTATGAATAGTCGTCGGTCTAAACAATATGATGTATTCAACAACAAAAAATGAGCAATGTTCAAGGTGTGTATTGATGAGATGAGATACATACAAATGAAGGCAAACGCCTACAATGCAGATTTGCTTTATAAGAGCCGACTTTTTACCACGTTGTACCTGAACGTCCAGAAATCAATCTACTCCTTCATGAACACTTATACACTTATATAATGACCTTGAAACGTATCACTCACTGGTATCACAACACCCAGACGAGGGCCGGTTGCAGGCCTTTAAGATGAATTGTCTAGAATATAATTGGGGATTTCCTTCGGAACATGATATGACAAAAGGGAAAATGGTGATTTTTATGATAGAGCTGCATATTACTGTGCGTACCCAGTGTAAGAATGGAAATATACTTGAGAAAAACAAGAATAACCAATCATTTTCAGATACATTGAATGGGTGATGAACAGTGAAGTGAGGGTGGACTCGATCACGATCATCTTTGAACGGGCACTCGTCGCGTGTGCACTCTACGAGGAATTCTGGCTCAAGGTCGGTTATTCCGTTTCATTTGGGGGGGGGGGTGAAACGCGCACACGCGAGCTTACAAACACGAAATTTAGCCACTTTTTCTCATTACTATGACAGTTGCTAACAAGAGCCTGTTTTCTTAGTGCAGGACCTACAAAGTGTTCGTGGAAGTGAGAGCCACTACCGATTGCTATGATGTTGTAGTAGAAGGGTCTCGAGACATTTGTAGTGATGTTGTGACTAGAGTCTGAATGGTTACTGGTTGAAAATGTTATTTTTTGAATTTGAATTAGGAAGGAGAAGAATTGATTGTAGTGGAAGTATCTCGAGATATTTGCGGTATTGTTGAAACTAGAATAAGGCTGGTTGAAATGATTCTATGAAATCTGAACGGGAGTTCATTGTGGTAGAAATATCTCGAGACTTTTGTAGCGATGTTGTGACTAGAGTTTGACTGGTTGAAAATGGTTGTTCCAATGAACGGAAGAGAGATTAGAGAACTTTTCATGTATGGATGATGTGTGTGCTGAAATGTGCATTGGTAGGACATGATGATGTATTATGAACAAAAATATCCGAGATGTCTGCTGCCTGACTAGGGTATAATAAATCAAGACTATGACCACGCAATTTATGATGTTGTCTCTGCGAACTCGCTGCTTTTGTAGTATTAGTCATTCTGCCATACAATATGGAGTGGCTTTGAGATTGGGGAACCAAGAAGCGGCTGAGCAGAATGAGGGGGATACAAATGAGTTATGGTTGGCATAATGGCTGTGCTCTAGGCAATGTTTCAAACATGTCTATAAAGGCCTTATTATGGTAAGTTTGAAACATATCACAGATGATATGCATTCTGCTGACCATAATTTAAGTTGTATTCTATGACACGGGGAGTCGTCTTCCATTTGAAAAGACGACCGTTCAGGACAGAAGAATGCAGACGGTGAATTTTTAGAAAGATGATTATTTTTTTCAGTACACAACCTGGATGGAGAAGAACGGGAAGATTGCGGAGACTCGCGTCATATTCCAGTACGTTTGATGGATCATTTTGGCCTACCTAATAATACGAAGGTATAATAAATGGGAACAATGTACCGCCGTTCTTCTAGGGGTGCGCTTGGTGTGCCCGAGTGCGCCGATTTTTCGGAAATCTCGCCGCGCAGACACCGTACTTTTCTTCAGCGGTTTTGCCTAAATTTTACATTTTATTTTATTGCATAGAGGGGAGCGTTCGAACGCCTTAGGTCATGATTGCTTTATGTTCTCCATATATTTATCCACCTCCCTGCTTTGTTTCAGATCCAATATCATCCGCAAAGTACATGCGATATGCGTCGAAAGTCGTACCTCCCCAGCGTCGCGTGCATCTTGAGGACAATATCTGTTACTCAAATCGTTCGAACGCTCTGGGCGATGATTCTATCGTGTTCCCCATATCTTTATCCACCTCCCTCTGTTGTTTTCATATCCAATATCATCCGCAAAGCAGATGATCTATGCGTCGGAAATTTAAACCGTCCATGCAGCATATATTTAGAGTCCAATATCTATTACTAAAAACGTTCGAGCGTTTTCATGGATGCTTTTTTTGAAATCTACATATGTCATTGCATATGTCACAGTGTTTAGACAACTGAACAATGCCCCAGAAATTCTGTAGAAGGTTTCAAAGTTGGAATGCTCCGTAATGCGCGAAAATGGATCTTCTTCAAATGACGTCTATTTTGCATAGTTATGATTTCTAGGTGTTTATACATTTATAATATTGTTTTTCGATTGCAATTTTAGCATAATAACTTTCCCGTTTTCATTTTCATATGAAAAATCAAAATGACATTCTGAAGTGCTGTGCCTCACGGTGTAAACCATAGGTGCAAAACTTTTAAAAATTATTTCTTTATTATTTTCAAGAATTTATATTTATTTTATGATGTTTTTGAATGTCCAGGCACTTGGACAGTTCACTAAAAATACGCTGACATTCCATAGTGACCTCAATCGGACCCCCCTGAGCACCCCTACGTTCTTCCCGCCTGAGCCACTGCACGTGCGGTTAGGCTGTGGTTCAGATTTCTCTGATCTCTCATAAGCAGTGCTATCTCACCGCTCTCTAACTGGTAACTGATCGACAGACTAACCGTGCGCGCCACTGCTTTTACTCTATTGGAGCTACAGCTCAGGAGAGGGCGGGGGGTGGTTGGGTGATTCGTTACTCTGACGAAAACTTGTCGTGTTTACTAGGACACAAACAATAAATGAGTTTGTCGCCTTCTTGCAGACGGGCTCAGGAAATTCACTGTCCCTCCAGCGTCCTGGTCGCCCTCGCCTACTCTGCATTTGAGGAAGCACAAGGTAGAGGAATTGTCTGCTTCTGTCACTCTTACAGTATCCTACAGTACCTTCCTACAATGTCCTACAGTAACCCACATTTATCGATTAGCATCCAACAGTATCGCCTAGTGTTACACAGTGTGTTTCTTCTGATAGGCTTCTCAGCTATAGTAACCATAATTGATTACCGTACTCCTCTGCAGGCAGCATGCACCAAGCAGAGCGCATCCTGGACGACTTTGAGGATCGCCAGCCCGGACACCTACTCATTCAGACGAGGAGACTGGGAGTGGCCAGGAGGATGACCAAGGGGAAGGACTCGTGAGTGGATACTGTTGGTGGGGTTACGGTAGATGGTCTGATACGGAATTTGCGGATTACTATATGGATCGGGATGAGATGGCGAAAGTAAAGGGAGTCTTGCAGATGGTAGATTATGTGGAATAGTGTAGGAGGATTGCTGTAACGATTACGGTAGAGTATTGAGGAGGAGATGTATGAACGAGGTCGTTAACATGTTCGAAAGCACCCTGCAGAAGACGAAGAAGAAGGAGAGGAGGAGCAAGGAACTGGTGGGTGACCGTACTCCTTGTGGGTTACAGTAATCCTTGAAAGGGACAAATACTTACCGTATTCAGCCGCAGACGTCCTTCGTGATCGGCCGCTACGCGAGATTCCTGCTGAAGGTGAAGGAGGACCGACAGGAGGCCGAGAATGTGCTGCGGAGGGGCATCAGAGAGGACCCGGTGGGTATACTGTATTCGCTTACAGTAGCCACCTTGATCTTTTGTCGTTATGTGTCACGTTAATGCGATGTATGTTTGCAATCCTTGATCATGAACACTGTGGTCCATAGGTTACGGTAGCGCCATAGCATCCATTTTGTCAATTTGCGCAGCTCATACTAGGCTTCCGATCCATTGAGTGACATAGTTGATATTGCAGAGCAACGAGAATCTCCGCTTGCAATTGGTGGACTTGGCCTACTCGCAGACGCCGATCAAGGAGGATGAAGTGACTGAGGTGAGGAGAGGAAAGACTGTTCTAATGGACATACTTAATTCCGGGATTCCCCGGGGACTTATCCTTGAACTTAATCTGTTAGGGGGGGGGGTCACTGGTACAGTTCTAAATGGTCATGGATTGCCTTCTCTATCAAGGAAACGTGGCAATCAATGTTTCGGTGTGTAGAAGAGTTTTCCTGAGTGATATGGTGACTATTGATTGGATTGATACCGTAATCCATTCAGGCCCTCGACGAGTCGATCCAGTCGATGGACCTGCCCCTGGCTGCCCGTATTCGATTCTCGCAGAGGAAGTTGGACTTCCTGGAGGAACTGGGCAGCGATATCAAGAAGTGCGTTCAGGAGTGAATTTGGCTTTGTTCTTGTCTTTCGAGGATTTATATGCACTGAAACTTGACTACAGTCTCATGACTTTGTGATAACTGGTGAAATTGAGTTGTTGCATACCGTGATTAGGCTTGTGTTATGACGTGTGTCAATCGTGTATTGAGACAAAAGTCATACTAAAATTTAGGCTATAATTATTTCATTGAACGGATAAGTAGGTCAGGCTTGATATGGAGAAAGTGTATTGGTGTGTTGCTCCTCCTAATTATCATATTGATGAGTTGGGAAGGATGAGGAGCAATTACGTCAAGATGGAAAGACTATGCGACTCTTTACAGGATCCAGGAGCACGTCCTCTTCCACACTCGACTGCTCGTTCTGGACACAACTCCCAGTCGTGGACCCAAGCCCGTCTCCGTCCTGGGATCGGCCTGATGGGATACTGTAGTGGATACGGTACCTATATAGTTGTTCTGGATACGGTACTCTTAGAACTATTTACATGTGTCGAGTAGCGTAGTCGTAGGTGTACCATAGATGTTGTCTGTCCACGACTGAGTACTGTAATATACGTCATAATGAATCCCAACTGGTAATTTCCAGTTGTTACTGTAACAATCATCAAATGTTTCGTTTTATCAGTTGCGAGAGTGCAAAGTACTGTTTTACCCTGAGATCGATTCTAATTGTTCCTATATCAGTCATCTCTGTTTTAGAATTGTTTTGTTTTCCCAACAATCTTGTGATAAACATTCCAGTTCGATGATTGTTGCTTGTTCAGCTTGGCGTTCCTTGTCGCCTCATATTTCCTGTTCCGTCTCTCGTGCGCTTGGGCACTATGTGTTCCCGATACGTGCGCGTTTCTCGACTCCGCCCACTCACACTCAGCTGATTCCCCAATGTGGAGATGGCTCATGTGCGCTGAGCCCCGTTCATTGTGCACTAAGCCTTTCGCTGTTGTTGATCCCCACCACCCTGGACACCGGTGTCACCTCGTGATCGTGTACTGAACTCGGCCGTTGTGCGTTGGACGCATCCGTCTGCTTCATCATTCGAGAGGGCAATTTTTTTTCAGTCACGTGTGCTCGACCGTGTGTCTTGTAGTGTGATCCCCCCTTCTCAATTCCCCCCCCCCATTCACCCTTGCCCCCAGGGCATGACCCGCGGAACCGTTCCCCCTATTCGCGTTTCTCAATGATTGGTGGCCGAGGGAGAGACAAAGGAGCCTCTCATTGAGACTCCTCTCCTCACTCCCATGACCCCCTGCACATAGAGAGGGAGAGGTGAGGCAGTGGCCACAAGCAGCGCCTTTGGATTCATTTCCTCAAAGTTTAGAACATCGTTTCCCGGGACCACCATGTAGGATTAGGTTGATCAGTTGGGAAATAATCAGCGATGACGATCGGCCTGTCCATGTTTACCAGGCGCCCAGCTCGGTCGTTCGTGATGAGGTAATGTTTTGCCGGTTGATTACTGCAAGTTAATGAATCAAGATTGTTCAAAGATTACGGTAATGAAGACGTGTCTGGAGCCCCAACGTTTCGCAACAACTTCGTTACGATAATGCTGGTGGTAGTGGGTGGGGAGGAGTGGCGCTAGGTGGCCGTATCGACTTGTCGAGTTCACTTCCTTGTGTCTTGTGAAATCGGAGTGATGACGGTTGCACAAAATGGCATTTGCACAACTCGCAAAAACCTCCCATTATAAAACAATTGTACAAATGTCGTCGATTTGTCCGTTTGTCGCAAGGAAATACATTAGTTGTGCATTTGTCGCTTGCGTAACAGTCACCTCTCCGTGAAAATAGCATATTTACGGCCATTATTATTGGCCATATCGTCGTATTCCTCCGTGCCACTGTACAGTTGGTTGTGGGTAGGAACGTATGAACACAGTGATTAAGGAGCATAATTGGGCAATATTGACTTTGGGCATATGCGTGACTTTTTTTTGAAAGATCGGGATTCCAGAACCCAGAAATATATTTAAAATTCAGTTGTTACCGGTTGCTCTGAAGAGCTGCTTTTTTCGCTCCTTGTTCCCCATTTTCTCGGTTGCGTATTTTCTTCGCTTCAATTCCTCCCTATGGAATTACTCTCCTCTCCCTTGTCTTCTCTTGTCGCGGCAGCTAATCTCTGCCAACTCATCATTTGTTTCAGAAGATACACAACACATGCGTGTTACCTCCTCTGAAAAAGCAACGTAATGATGGATTCCATACGCGGTCTATAATGCATGTAATATCCCCCGAATGTCCCGTTGTTCCCAATGATAAAGGCTGCAACCGAATGATTTCGCTTCAGAATGTCAACGTCAGTGACGGGCGAGCCGGAGATCGACGATCTCAACTTCATCGGATTCAACCAAGACTCGAGGTGAGAGGGTGGTGGAGTGGTTGAGGTCTGGGCAAGTTCCTGGACGTTACGCGGAGTCCGAGAAGTCAGCCAAAACCATTCTATCGCTCGCCGTCCCCCACTTTGTCAGAGACAATGCTTGTCTTCATAGATGGAGTCATATTCACGAAACTTGTAGAAAGTTGACCTCTCTGCAAGCTGAAATACATCTGTTTTAACGCCTAAACCGTATATATTTTTATTGTTAGCTAAGAGCGCTGTGAAATGCACGCTGAAGCGAATGGGGGATTTGTGGTGCTTGATGATATTATACAATATTCGTCCCATTAAGAGCGATCGCGATTGGCCATCACAAGGGCTACGCCATCTATAACCTCGCCACGGTGCTGAATGAGCAGCCACTGCCGCAGTTCGAGTCGGACTGTGAGTGCCAAATCTTTGATTATTCTTTACTCACCCAGGTCTCCTGTTGCTGTGAAGGCGCTTCTGGACATGTTTTAATAGTATTTTTTCCACACTAGGACACTTGTGCGTACATTCTCGGGAATTGCACTGTTTCTGTACGGCAATCCTATGATCCTTATACTAACTTGCTGCGTTTCTGTTCTAGAATTTCTAAAGCAATTAATTATTTATGATTTTTATTCTCTTGATATTAAATTTCCAGAAAAAGTTACGCCTGATTATCTTGCAGTAGTAGCGTGAATCTGTCGGCTTTTATATGAAGTGATTGACATATTCTCACAGGTTACCATGATCAATGGTTTTTTGTCAGCGAACATTCTCTCTTACCATGTTGTAGAAGCGTAAATGAGTCGGGCTCAGCGTTGTGCTAATGAGTGATTGAAACGTTACTATTATATTTTTATAAATGATTATTTATTGCAGCCATGCCGGACACGCTGCTGGTGGAGAGGATGTTCAGCTCATCTCTGCTCGCCATCGTGAGCAGGAAGAATCCTCGAGTGGTCCTGGTTAGTCTTGTTCTTTCCTTTACAATACAGTCTGGTAAACCAGAACTAGTATTACAACGGGATTTATCGTAGAAAAATCGATAACCCAAGGCTCTGAAATACGATTATATGAGAAGGATCATTCCTCTTCAAAAGTGGATACGGTGTCGGAAAATCCCTGGGTGATGCACGCTCTCAAATTTCGATGTATTTACTGTTCCGAAACGCAGTCTACCCAGAAAATATTTCAATAATAATAATTTATCTACATTTATACCGATGCAACTCGAGGGAAAATAGTATCTCATTCCGAAAAGATGAAAGTTTTGACTAGTATATACTGTATCCCGCTATTCGGTGAAAGATGAGAGAAAACCATGTTCTTGCGAATCATTCGCCCACCTCTATCACCTTCTTCTCTAAATACAACACTATTCGCAGTAATAAGCATTTCACGTTGATAAGCCTCGGTTCAGTTCTACCAGACCAACTTCAATATCATTTCAGGTGTACCACTTCATCAACAAGCAGGTCATTCGTGACCTCAAGTTCAGCAGCAGCGTGCTCAATGTGAAGATGAACAGGGATGTGAGTGGTGCTTTTCCTATTTATTTACGATTTGAGTATCTAAACCGGGAGATTGTTAAACGGTGACCGTGTGTTTTGTTACCCGATGCTGTCCTATTCTTCTGGGACGAAACATATAGAAAGAATGAATTTTCGGTTTACTTTCACGGGAACGAATGCATGTGACATTTGTCATTGCGTTGACGACTCATGTAAAACAAGGTGTTTTTGAGGTGTTTCTCATATGAAATGTCAGCCGGGAATAAGTAATTTTTAAAAACAGGAGAATTCATGTTTCGGTCCAACTTGAAACCTTTTGGGTACATTGTAGAATCCAATTAGATGTTAGTTTTGTAACTAAACAACCACTACCTTACAATGGACAAATGGGATCTTAAAATTTTATTTTAAAATATTTTGAAATAAAATAAAATTGTTGCAGAGACTGGTGGTGTGTCTGGAGGACTGCATACACGTGCACAACATTCGGGACACGAGGGTGAGTCTGCATCTTCCACCTCTGCTACTAATAAGTGAGAAGGGGAGTGCAAGCAGTTCGATAGTGAATGAAACACCTGTATTCTATATCAAAGTATAGTCGTATTAATAAAGTAAACGCGATTTTCATCCATCTCTTTTGGTCTGTGAGGTCTGAAGCCGGTACTCCTAGTCATGAGTGAGAGTTACGAACTGCTTGTACTGCCTTCTCCACGCAGCTAACCTCCCTTGCACTTGCTAAGCACAGTAAATGCACTGTTATCGACAGTAAAATTGCTTGGTGTTTACAGCTGCTGACTGTGAAATGCATCGCTTGCAGGAATATATTGTTGTTCTGATTTTAGTTGTTGACCAAAAGGTGTATGGCATGGTAACATTGTCACGGATGGATTAGCTTATTCGAATGTGCTTGCGATGCATTTCACGGCTAGCCTAACACTTTTTGGAATGAAATTGCATCTTTTCCGTCGTTACGGACGCGATTGTCAACTTAGACGACCGCGTGGAAAGAGTGTAGGAACGATTCACTTTAATTTCATGAAGCGATCCGTAGTCTCTAATGTTAAGTCGGAAAACAAACGTTGGACCTTTGTGCCCAAATGATGAAATGAGCCGTCCCTTGCAGTTGTCTATTTTACTGTTACGGCGCAAATGTCCATGATACTGTTGTGTTCAAACCCGTTTTGTCTGATTGTCCTCGTCTAACGCTTGTCCTCTGTACTAATTACCCTGCCTGCCCCTCATGCAGGCAGCCCTTCAGATCCTTCACACGATCTGTGACACGCCACAGAACAAGACGGGCATGATCGACCTGAGCAGCTGCGAGAACCCCTCACTGCTCGCGTACCCTGGAAGCACCTCGAGTGGACAGGTACGGTAGCCTTTTCATTGGATACGGTAGATGGGGTTACGGTAGCTATCGTTGTAACAGGTACTGTAGCAAATTATAGTGTAGGATGACTTTTCGTTAATGCGAGCTGATTGTAAATACTCTTTGGAATATAGGAAAGGGTTGAATCGGCAAAACCGCCACGATTGAGTTGAAGGGACCGAGTAGCTAGTAAAAAGGAGAATGTGGATAGGTTTGCTGTCGATGGCACTGATCTAGTGGAAGAATGAATAACTGAAGATGAACATGCTAAACGCATTCAAAATTGGTTGTAGTTTGAGGTAGATTGGGTTCCTCATGTTAAATTGGAAGAAAGAGAGAAAAGGGAATAGGCGCTAGGATTGTTAGTTGATGTCCGAGATTGGTTAGGTTTCACGACATCTATAACTATTTGAGATGTAATATCATACAATCATGAAGGGCGATTGGATGCAAACTGCCAACAATAACAGACGCTTATTTTGTTGCAGGTGAACATCTTCGACGCGAAGTCGCTGCAGGCCGTGAACTCGTTCATGGCACACGAGAATCCGCTCTCTGCGCTGCGATTCAACACGGAGGGCAGCAAGATTGCGACCGCCAGTTCCAGGGTCAGTGATTATGTTCATAGGCAGGGTTCGCTCCAAACATATTCCTGCAGGGTGTTCATCTTCCATTTTGTTGTGTGCTTACGAAAAGTGCAATATCGTCCATATTGTGTGGGAATATTATACATCCTTCAGTGTGTGTGGTCCCACCGATTTTTGTGGAGGCGTGTCGTGGCCTTGTTACACCACGATCAAGCTTATTTATTTATGCTTCTGAAATTTTCTATCGTGAGCCTAGTAATTCTGTTCATAGTTCTGTAGTGGCGAAGTATTAGGGGGAAAGCTGTGTGCAGTTTGCACTCAACAGTGAACGGGTGGTATGGCGAAATGTTTACGCTCTGAATAAGTGGTTGGGTGAATGGGGAAACGGTTATGGGAATCACTTTCTCTCTCTCTCTCTCTCTCTTGACAGTAGTATTTGCTCAATGACCCGTCTGAATCGTCATTGGCCAGAAGGAATCGTTTATCAACGTACAGTGAGAAAACACAATTCAAATAAACATTAGGGATTAACAGCACATGAGGTACAGTTCTGTTAGGATTAATTATAGTGATGTGATTTGCAACCACAAAGTGCCCGTAGATTGCTTTTGAGGTGAAGTCTCGCTGAAATATTTGTGGCGCGGCACGATTTTGCCGGGTTGTTAATTAGTAGAAGTGAGAGAAGAGAAAGAGAAAATATGCTGGACACCGCATCATAGTTCGAAAAGCCATGTTGTTTGGTCGATAACGGGTTGAGTAGGGAAAGATGCTAGAATCTCAAGCCGATTGTGACTATTCTGATTGCACCGTTTCTTTGCCATCCGAACCTGGCGGAATGGGAGATTGAGTCTGACTGCCTTTTTGAGTCTGGAACTTTTCTGCATTGTAGGATCCCCACGGATTTGTCAAACTATGCGCCTCACTGAATACATGGCTCGATACAATGATGATATTAGATTTGCAGGGCACCGTCATTCGTGTCTTCTCCGTACCCAATGGAACGAAGCTCTTCGAGTTCCAGCGAGGAGTGCGACCGTGAGTGATTTGTTCGAGAAATTTCCTGTCAAGACCCGCCCAGATACCGTAATCTCGATTATTCCGAGAGAAACGAACAACCTATGGTCTTGTCTTCTTGTCAAATAGATATTTCTTGTCCGATTCTCTTTTGACCGACTTTCTATTGAAACCTGGTACTTTTCAGTCAACTGCAAAGAATAGAAGCGAAGTGTAGTGAGCTCACAAGTCAACATAGTCAACATGGCGCATGCAGAGTTTATACAATGGTAGTAGAGTGCATTGGTCCATGGATAAAATCTCGTGGAGCGGCTGTTCATCGCATTAGTGAGACCACAGCTCTTATTGAATTATATACTAAGACGAATGGACTCTACTACCGTTTTAGAAACCCTAGTGCAAGTTGTGTCAAGTGGTACTACAATTAAAATAACATAACGGGATGTATTTGCAGCTGTGCCATCCATTCCCTGTGCTTCTCTCCCAACTCGGTCTACCTGTGCTCGTCCTCCAACACGGAGACGATCCACATCTACAAGCTCATCAAGCCCGAGGAGGCGCCCCAGTGAGTTGACCAGGATTACGGTGGAATATGGGATTACGGTTGTGATTTGGCCCTAACCGGACATTCCCCTCTACTGGCTGATGGCTTATTCGAAAGAGTACTCGTGAGAGATTTTGTGGCGCGGAAGACAGCAGAGCCATGCACATTTGCGCCATAGGACAGATATATCTTGATTTACAGTAATCTCATGGCCCTGATGTCCTTCGCCCGTTTTGTGATATTTGATCCCTAGTGAAGTGTACTGCTGACGCTTAGTGAGCATTTTATGGTCAAGCAATACCATCTTTTTGTACCACCTTTTCTCCCACTTCGATAGAAGCCAAGGGGAAATGAACAGTTCACCTCCACGATTGTCGGCCTCACAAACTGTGAGACCGACTACCTTGAAGGTGCACTGTCGACTCAGGATTGGGTAGCTGAGCTTCTGCTCAATTGGCCAATCATGATTCGGCTGGAATGAAGAATGATTCCCGTCATTGCAGGGCTCAGGAACCCGCGAATGATGGCTGGTTCAAGTACATACAGCAGACTGCGCAGGCGTACCTGCCCGTGGGAGACTTTATGAGGTACTGTAGCCAGACTAATTATCGATTGATTTTATTGATTGATTGGGTTGTCATTGAAAGAATAACGTTAATATTTCTACAGGGAGAAGGACTTTGCGGAGGCGCGACTGCCCGCGAGCAAGAGGACGATCGCCACGATCGTTTCGTGAGTTCATTACGTGTTCCAAATCAATTGTTTCTATGAGATTACGGTAAATAATATTGTGTGGGACAGTTCGCTTTGGATTGAATGTTTATGGGGGATATTTTAATTATGTCTTGCAACGAACGGATTGTTTTGGGTCTGTGCGTCAGTTGAAATTGTCGTGGTGTAGCACAGTTTCACCGGGTTGATAATGGCTGGAGCAAAGTATACGTTGGTTTGAAGTCTCCAAGTTGGCTTAAAATTCACTTGTAGTTAATCGACCCTATTCATAGATCACAAATCTTATATAGGTTTTGTCATAACTAATATGTTAATTTAAATATTAAATTTGTAAAATTATTTGATTTCGATCATGCATCAGACCCTGATGTGCTGTATGTCATTCAAAGGATATTCCAAGCGTATCCTGCAATGCAATTATGAAGCGCTTTTGGTGACGATGGAATATGATTTACGCGGGCTCAGGGATGTGCAACAAAATATTTTTCAACAATTCAACAAGTCAACAATTGTTGACTCTTTTTTGTCAACAAAAATCAACAAAATCAGCAAAATATTTAATACAACCTGCTATTGGAAATTAACTGTTTTTGCGTAGTTTTATGTGTTCAGCTTCTAGAAAAACATAGGCGACTGGAAATGGAATGAATTTCATGGTTTTCTGGAACGAATTTCACGGAGAAAATCGACAAAAAATTTAAATTTGGCCAAATACCAATGAAATTTATTGTTGATTTGTTGAAAACTTTTTTCAACAAAATTGTTGAGTCAACAAATCAACAAATCAACAAATCAACAAATGCACATCCCTGCGCGGGCTAGTGTATTATGGCACAGTAAATCTGCCTTTTTGAAATGTCTTTCTTTTTGGCTAAAAATTGAAATTTCAGCATCAACGGCCAGGACTACGTGCTCGTCGCGTCGACTGACGGATTCCTCTACTGCTTCAAGATACCGCAGGATGGTCAGTCTTACTGTAGGGTTACTGTAAGCACTCTATGGTTACTGTAAGATTATCGTAGTATGCTTTTGAAGTATAAATACTGTAATGGTGACTGAATCATCATTCATTATCAGGCGGTCAGTGCGAGCTTCTGAAGCAACATCGACTGGGCGACCGAGCGCAGAGAGGATCGCCGCCTGTCGAAGGAGCAGGTGTGGTAGTTGAATCGATCTTCAAATGTGGGAGGGAAGAGTTACTCTATTGTATTATGTTTGCCTTATGAGATTCTAATGGGTGCTCAATATACTTATGTGGAGGAAATGAAGAGTGATTATCTTGTGTCATCCAACATTGGTCATAACCAACGCAGAGAGCTGCAGTTCGTAAGGGAGAATAGATGAGGGATGAGAATGCGTGTTAGTCTTACACATTACAGTCTACAGACCAAGTGATTACACTAATGCCCATCACTGGAACACCTTTGCAGCAGGAACTCCCCTCCGTCCTCCGCGTGCCAATGACTCCACTCCCCGTTCATCGATCTCCAACGGAGATAGGAACACTCCGCCCGACACGGCCGACCTCGACCAATTCCCTCCCATGAGCCATGTTAGCGGACACTAAGAGGAGTACTGTAACCTCCCGCTGGGGTACTGTAGTGCCTCGTGAGGTACGGTGTAGTGGCTGACACCCCCCCCCCCTTTCTGCAATTTCCAAGAGTATGAGACCTTATTTTTGATTCCAATTCTCCTTCATTGACTCGTTTGCCCTATATTCCTTATATATTTTTATGTTATGATGTGCACAAAGAAGTTTATATTAGTGCAGCTACATCTATAGATAGTAAAAATGGAAAGAAAACCTCAAAAAGATGGCCAATTTATAGTGAGTGGAGACAGGGATAGAAAGGGTTTTCCTCCACAGTAACTTATATGTAATACATTACGTCCCTCGTGTACATATTGAGTATTCGTCTTCTTTTCACATTTGCAAGTCCTGCCCCCTCCTCAATTGAATTATTTCCTAGTCCCATTTTAGTGGAGTTCGCATATGGGAAGTCTGAAGGATAGTGTTCAATCGATAATCGAACATTTCAAGAACGGTTCCATTTCCCATTGGCGACTCTTCATTCGTTTGTGTCCCTCTCCCTACTTGATAGTCTATATACGGGACTTGTCTATTTTGCTATTCATTGATATATACGGCCTACCAGGTATCCTATCTCACTTCTTCCCTTATTTTCCCCTCCTCTAATTTAGTTATTGTTTGGAATGCGAAGCTATTACTATATGTACCTACTTTTCTTATCGAGTTTTTTGGACGCTGGACGATAAATGTCGTTAATCCACAGACAATGAGTGTTTTTTTAACGAAGCAATGAATCTTCGGAACGGTCATCCTATGAGAGAGGCGCTCTCAGGGATGGAAAATACTTTATTCGGGCATTCATGGGGTGATTCGTAGAGTCTCGTAGAACTTGTAGAACTTACACATTGGAGATGCGAAAACGGTGGGAGTGAATTTCTTGATGATGAGATGAGAACAGGAATCAAAAGACCGGTCGAGAGTGGATAAAAATGGCGCAAGCGATGATTGCGAAAAGGAAAGCATGGCTATGCAGCTGTCATTCATTGCGCAACGAACAATTGATTTGGACTTCTTATGAACTGCCTACTTTTCCTCGCTATTTGTGTTTTGGCAGCAGCAGACAACGCAGTTTTGATCAAAGTGAGGCTTTATTCATTTATCACTAGGGTACGGAATCCAAGAAGAAGTGCACATTTCTGTCGTCTATTTTTCTCGCAGCGGTTGTCCATCACGTGCGAGAGGCAACAGCTCCGAGGGAATTAGACGACAGAAATGTGCACTTCTGCTTGGATTCCATTCCCTATTTATGGGTCCTTTTTCAAACAAAAAAACACGATATTCTTTCGTATTCCAGAAAGCATGCGAATTCAAGCCATCCTTGCCCTTCTGCGGTTCATTTTCGCCTGATGGTGATCGATTCACATGTACCTTACACCAAAAATGAAGCATTCAGTTGATCCTGCTGTACTCGGGAGTCTCCTGAAGCTCCCGAGGGCTGCTGAAGCAGAAGAAGTTCCCAAGAAAATGACCGAGGGTAGGAAACCCTCCGGAAATGCAACGGTCGAAATATTGGAAGACGAAGTGAAGGAGAAGAGCGTCAAGGAGGCAAATGAAGTGGAAGGCACTGTGGACCCGAAGAAAATGAATAAGGAGAAGAAGAAGGAGGAGAAGAAGAAGAAGATTAATAGGGGCGGAATTGAGGAATTACCAATGCCATCGACACTGAAGTCGGAGGAAAAACTCGATGATAAAGTGAATTTTTAAAGATTTTTTTCAGAAATGACCTAAACATTGCAGAATTCTGTGCTCGTGTTCGTTAGTGAGCACTGCGTGAACAATCGCGAACGATTTGTGAAGAAATGTCATGGAAGTGTGGCCAAGAAGGATGTGAGGCAGCGAAAGGTTACGGTAGAATCGCAGAAGATTCCGTTCAGGAAGCCTTCTGCATGAACTATCCCAAGAACTGTGCGACAGCTGGAGACGCTATTCCTGTGATGACCTACTGCGCCAGGTACAGTATTTCGAGAATGGAGATACCGTAATCCTCAGGTACTATCTGGATTATCCCCTGGTGTGTATCAAACAGGACGAGAGGGCTGCTGCCTTGACGGTAATCAATCTAGAAGAGACTCAGCTACAGTACCCTTGCAGTTCTGTTATGCTTTTGAACGGTTTTGTCTGCCGGAGCTGTTCCCATACTCAACAGTTACAGTAAGATTGGGGCTCCTGGAGGAGATTGAAATGTTTTCGTTGCAGGAGAAGCCGGAGGAGCCCAAGGCAACGCTTCGACGATGCGAAGATGTGGCTGCCGAAGCTCGGAAAGTGTGTAATCCGATGCCACCGAAGTCCGATGAATTCAATTTCCTGAGATGTGCCCAGTTTCATGAGCATTGCAAAAAGTATGCAACTTGGCTTAAATCAGATGAATAAACACCGTTTTCACATCAAAATGTTGCATGCAACAGGTTCTAAATGGAAAGCGCACGTTCTCATGAATTATTTCCTCGTTCATAGCTGTTGCCAATCATCTTCAACAGACCTCAAGAGATCTTATTCCTACACTCGTTATTTTTACGGCCCAACTAATCGTTTTGGTAGGGGAATGATTATCTCTCTCCCTGCTTTCTCTCCCAATTTCACAGTCTCCCCTCCGTATCTTATCTCACATTTTCTTCCTTTCCGTCCCTTAACTTATTGAACTACTCTATACGGTCATCAAATTTGTTTCCCTATAAGAAACGAATATAACTGCTTCAAGCATTCTTTGATCAAGTAAGTGTAGCGTGGTTTTGATCATTACATTGCAAGCACAAGTGGTCGGTCTTTGCAAAGAAAATACAATTTTCAGTTTTCGCACATAGGCCTGTATATGAAACTGACCAGTATTTTACGGCACGGCTTTTACGGCATTCGCCGGCATTTTCCGTTCAGCAACAATCTAAGAAGTTCTGCAACCAAAAACAACAATTCAGTCAGTGGCATAATAGCTGCTGTATGGCATCGAATTCCTACAGGAGGTTAGCCTTTGAGCAAAGCTTTGAGAGAAAATAGATCTCTTTTCTCATCAAAATGCAAACAACTTTAATAAGAAGACTATTTTCAACAAATTTTTTGTGGGACTGCCAACGTCTTCCTCACCTTGTCTCGAAAGAACTGTTCGCGAAGGAGATGAGGTGAGCTCTTTCATAACTATTCGGAACCAAAACTATCGTTCCTTCAGAAGATGCCGAGTTCCCTCCTGATATAAATTATCGATTTTAACGTGGCCACAAAACAGGTATTCAATATTTTGAAGTCTCGATCAAAGAACAATTTTTTTAGGAAAATCCAAGATCTTCAGCTAAGTGGAACTGGTACGCTAGGATATGTGGAACCGGTGACGATATCCTCACTGTTAGTTATATTATGATTCTAATTCGTCTTCCCCCACCATCTCGCGGTCGATTTGTCGACGATACGAGCCGACATAAATATGAGCTGATATTTCATGATTCAACATTTTCGCTTCTAATACTTCTGATTCAGTTCAAGAAGATTTTGTTAAAGTACGAGAAGGTCTTCGGGGTGCCTTCTCACTAAACATTCCGCTGCGAGCTCAGGAGAGTACTAGTACAAAGTAAGAACTCTTGCGGATTACCAGTTTTCATTCACCATACCAAAGCAAGATAATGATGCTCGATCATTTACAGTTGCAAAGAAGATGCAGCGACATATATCGAATACGGTAATGGGATATGATGTATTACAAGGACGTGAGACTCTAGCAGTGATGAATACAAGTAATATTTCCAGAAACTCATTAAACTGAGCGAGAGGATATGGAAATAGTTTTTATTGTACTGATGTTATGTTAATGAATAAACATTTTCGGTTAGGCTATCTCTCTCGTATTTGGTTGTACACTCCTATCACACCACGTCTCCATTTCCCTCTTTGCTTGTCAGTTCTCTCCTTGTATCATTCGTCACTAGTCCCCGAAAGATAAATTTAGCGCCGGAGGGCACGACGAAAGGAGTTGTTGAGGACCTTGGTCGTCGGCAGTCATGATCAAACAATTTGAATAAAATAAAATAAAAATTATTAGATCCGAGTGGACGCTCGGCAAACCCTAAACTTCACCACTTCACCACTTCACAACTTCACCATTTGACAACTTCGCACTCAAGAAATGCCATTTTGGCCATTTTTGAGTGAGGTCCCGCCCACTATGATGAAATAGTGGGCGGGATCTCACGAAATGTTGGCTAAAATGGACAAATCTTCGTGCTTTGCACTTCACCAATTGCCATTTTTGCGTGCTAAGCACGCAGATTTGTCCATTTTGGCCAATATTTCGTGAGATCCCGCCCATTATTTCGTAATAGGGGCGGGATCTCACTCAAAATGCGGCCAAAATTGTAACGTTTAAGTGCAGTAGTTGTGAAGTGATGAATTCAAATGGTGAAGTTGTGAAGTTTAGGGTTTGCCTGGACGCTCGCCCAGATGGACCCTACGTCTTGTGCGAGGACTCAAACGCAGAAAATTAATGGACTTACAGTAATTTTGAAGTATGATTTGGCATTTTGCCAATTTTTCAAATTCGCCCAATTTTTTGTTTTCTTGGAAGTTTCCATTGAAGGTCGTTTTGTTTCCAGTTTGTGTGCTTGGTTTGCGGATGTTTTGCTTGGAATTGAGCGCCTGTAATGTTTTGCCTCGGGGAGTCGCGCAAACTGGTAGAGTAGTATCGATTGTGGGGGGGGGGGGGGGGTACTAGATTGTTATCAGTGTTTATAGAAAGA
>JACMIF010000330.1:11508-40607 GCA_014805445.1 Diplogasteroides magnus | reverse complement strand
CTCTCATGTAATAGACAACCGCTCCGCTGAGATTGCGGGAATGACGAATGCACTAAAGTTACTGAATGCGACACCCTACTATATCCCTCTATTGCAGGGTAGGTGCCCTAGGTCGAATGACACTTGTGCCCCAACTCGATCAATGATCACTGGACTGTTCCATGGTGACCTGCTGTGTTGTAGGCACAGTTGGAGATTTACAAGACTTGGCTTTACAGATCAAAAGTTCTTAACCCCTCTCGTATTAATGAATCTATTTACGATCAGGGCGGAATACGTTAGAAGTCAATATTGTAAAGAATTATAAATAACGCGTAACAAGTATGAATGATAAGGACGAATACCTTGAAGTAGCGAGAGGCGACTCTCACATTGTAATCTTGCTTGGGATGGTAAAACTCTGCCAACCCCCAATCGATTAGGCGCAGCTACAATAGATAAAAATGTTAAACAATTGAAATGGTTAATGATACCTCTCTCTTCTCATGGTCAATCATGACATTGTGAGGCTTGACATCTCTGTGCATGATTCCCTGTAAAGCTCAATACTCAATCATTCAGCTCATAATACCGACCATAGAATGACAATAGTCAAGTGCACGCAACAGCTCAAAAAGGTAGTATCGTATGTCCATGTCAGTTAGAGTCTGATACAGCTGCTTGAAGTCACAGTTGTTCACGTATCTGTAGTTATCATCAATAAAGAATTTAAAACAAAAATAAATCGTACTCAAATATGAGTGCTGGAGTACGAGAGATAGGATCCTTGACAACGTCTAGGAGATTAATAATGTTTGTTCCTCCACGAAGATTTTCCAGAATCTTTATCTCTCGCTTTATCTTCTTCTTCTTCACTGGCTACAAAATGAAACTGTTGTGAAAATATCCATGTTGGTATGTACTAACCTTGAGAATCTTGACAACGCACTTCTGATCTGTTTTCAGATTCATTCCTTCGAACACCTAAATTTCATTTTAAGCGTGGAAAATGAAAAGAAGTGTGATATAGATAGCATAATGATGATTGTGAAGTAAAATGTACCTCCGAGTACTTTCCACGGCCCAACTTCCGCACCAGCTGGTAACTGTCAATTTCGCCCCAATCGATAACATGTGCTTCATAATCCCAATATTCACGAGGCTTGTTAGGATTTACCTGAAAATGCCAAATGACCTTGCTAAAGTAACTAATCATATAATTGCGTGTATGGTTGGTTTATCTTTCAAAACCTTCCAGTGAATTTGCAATTTACAGTTTCGACATGATCGATTGATAAAAAGTACAAGTGGAACTAGTTTAAAATGACTCACATCTGCATAAACTTTTGCTCTGCTCGGAAGGGGAGCCATTCCACCTGCAATAAAGAATTTATGCAGGATATAACGATAGCTTAATCAGATCAACCAAACGCGCAAAATGAAAGATTTCGTATATAGCGGTTATGTGCCACTGGCAACAATGTCAAGTATAATGTGTGAATCCTGTACAATCCTATCCAATACTTACGACGATAGAAATTGATTTAGCTCACCGGAGCCGGAGGAAGGCACGATTATTTACTATAGAGTCGCCTGACGACTTTAAATACGAAATTCGACGAGATAATATAAGAGAAATAAGTGACACGATCACACCAGTCATAAAATCACGTAACGTTTGAGGTGCTTACTTACAGTACTTTTGCGAGTTCTCTGTGAGACTAAAAGTTCTACGCAATTTTCACCTTATGAAAGCTGAAATCAGCACTGAATTTCACAACGCTTGTAACTGCCGTTTTAAGTCCAAGCGCTCATTAGCTCGCATAACTCAGATATCGTATCGTTAGGACGAATTCTCGGTAAGTATTTTGAGCCACGAAAGTAAATATTTTATTATTGATGCAAATACACGAATACGAGAAGCTTGTAAGAAAATTACTTGTATAGCAAAAGACCTGTTTAAGGTTGTACAACGATGGGGCTCTTTTCGCATTTACTCTCCATGAGTATTGGAGCTTACGCTGGAGCATATATTGCACAGAATTATGAAGTGAGCTACTTGTGTGTAAAGGGGAATCTTCGGTTTCAGGTTCCTAAACTTCCTTCTCCCAGTCAATTTGATTTGGAGAAAACAAAAGAAGCAATGGAAAAAAGTGCAGAAGAAGCAGCATCTTATTTTCAGATTTCGAAGGTGCCCTCACTACCAGAATTGTCCAAACGAATCGAAGACTACATGAGTCAATACAAGAAGACTGGAGAAGGAAAGTAGGACCATGAAAACGTCCTCAAGCCTTATTGTGAAATATACGAGTAAGATACGGACATAGAAATAACCCCTTTTGCCATTTCGATTACCCAGATATGTAATAACGCGTAACAGAAGAACAGCATGTAGCTGGCAAATTGTATATACATTGAACAACTATGCTGATAAATTAGCTACAAACATGATATGAATGAATGAAGACTAGAATGGAGCAGACCTACACGGAAAGACTAGTAATGAACACTGTCTACAGAGGGTTGTGTACAGGTGCAGGAAGAGGTTCAGAAACAGTCCGGGCCAATTTGAGAATCTTGAGAAGAATAGACGCACTGGCCTTGTCCAGAGGATCCAGTAGTGCACGTTGCAGTTGCTGAGAAGGACAAATTAGGATAGAAGTGGATACAATTGGCACCTTGGGCATTGTATTTCGATGGTCAAAGATCTGTAGCATCCTCAGAAGGTCATCTACAACTGGAGGTTCCCATCGAACTTTGTCGATGAAGGCAATCCGAGGCTTCACTTCCCATTCTTAATGTAAAATACTATCATAAGACGATCTCAATCCTACTTACCTATACACTTATGTACCCTTGTATCCTTTTCCTTTGGTGTGCTTTCCACCTTCGGTTTCTTTTCTTTCTCCGTCAACTGCGTTTGCGTTTCCTGCTGAATCAATAATGAATGTTAATCATACGCAACCAAATAATGATTTTTAAAAATCTTACCGTACTCTTGACATAACTCTTAATAAGATCGGGAAGGAATCCAAGCTGTGCATCCAATTGAGTGAGAACAGAAAGAACTCCGAAGAATTGGGACACGAATGACGATTGAACCTATTCCATGTATAAGTGCTCTTATTAGTCTTATTCTACTACCTCTCTAATGTTCTCAATTCCCTCTTGTGGTTCAGTCTCCTCTTCCTGTTTACTCTCCATTACAGCTTCAAGTGCAGGGAATTGGAACAACTCGAGTACACTGCTAGCAGCCTTCTGAATTGTCACACTCCCTCTCATTCCTCTCCTCCCCCCTCCCCTTCTCCCTCACCTGTCCATTCACTTCTACATGTCCAATCTGTCTCAATGCATCCCCAATGATTTCATCCAACATGGCAGATACTCTTGTATTCTCCTGTGTTCTGGTCCCTCCAGTCTTACTCTGCACTCTGAGTGAGGGAATGAGTACTGTACAATGACTACTGTACCTGCACACTGATCCTTGTCTGTCACTCTTGGCCACAGTCTTTCCCACTGTTATAACTGCACGTTGTTTGACATGACGAGTCAATCTGTGGAAAGGAAAGAATGATATTGGAATGTAAAGTAGAATGACTTCTTGTTGTTCGCCTCCCCTTGGAATCCAAACTTGGCTAGAGTGGAGAAATGAAGAGAAGGAAGACGAAGATGGAAGAGGGCCCATAAGAGGGCATTCATTTCACCCATCATACATGCAAGAGAGAACGATTCTCCTTCCAATACTGTAACTCTTATTTGAATCGAGTCTCCGAGTATACTGTACTGACAGACTCTTCCTTTGAGATATGTAGGTCCAGTTCCAGAAACGAATGGAATGAGATTTCTACACTGAAGAGTGATCAACATATCAAGAAGAGTTTGCCAATGCCATATTCCGGCTGAATATATTGAATGTTATTGAATATATTGATGAACCAACGTGATTCTTCCTTCTTTTCACCATCTTTTCTCTCTTCCATTGGTCCTTCTCTTCTCGTATCTCCCAATGTCTCTGTTACAGTAGCTTCCCATACCATTCGACTGCTTTCCAATTGTTTCTCAACACTCTTACAGTATCCTTTCACTCATTCACTTACTAACCTGGAAGAATGAGACCAGTTTGTTAGCCATCTTCTCCAGATCACTAACAGTTGTACGAGTGATAACCAATTGAAGATTCTTCCATGATAGAGAGACACAACTTGATACTACTGCCTCCTTTACCTGTACTTCTTTTCTCTTCTTTATATTCACAATGTACAACTAACCAATCCAGATTCATCCCTTGCATGAGACCATAGATCAGTGAATGATAGACATGCACATCTTGTCTCTGCTACCAGAATGGGTCTAGTCATCCAGTCTAACTTGCATGAAAGTTCTTTCAGTTCAAGAGAGGCCTTGTTAGTTGGATTAGACTGTAATAGATCATTGTCTTGTATAGTCTATGTCCTGACTCACATTCCTAGTCCGTGTATGACTCAATTTGGCAATAAGTCCATTGAGAGATACAATTCCACTGATTGCACCACCACTGGCAGACAATTCACTTCCTTCAAGACATAATGTTGCATCAATATTCATATCTCCTTGTGATGTCATCTACAATCCTTTCATTCTCTTTTTCTTCATTCTGTTCTCACCTTTAGAATAGCCCTTGTCTCTCCCTTCTTCACTCTCCAATTAGTATTACTCATTGTGTTTCCCATATGTGCTTTCACTTCCAATTCCCTCCATCTCAATCCCATAACAACCTTTGCAGTCCATGGTTTCTCTGGTCTACAATCTCGTTTCCCTTCTCATCACATCTCTTCATCCACCTTGATATTCTCTCCATTCCCATATTCCTTGGTTGCATGTACTTGTCTCCAAAGAATAGTCTTCTTGCCACAGCTGGACGATACCACGGTTTAGGGAATGCAACCAATTCAGACAATCTTCTCATATCATAGTTGAACGCTCCCCTTCCAATGGAAGCAGTGAGTACAAGCTAAATGAGATGGTCTGAGACAGTCGATTCATTCTCCCACTTGTACTCTATTCTCTGCCTCCACACTTGCATTCTTACTACGACTGATCACAAAGGCCAAGTGATCAAGAGACAGTTTAAGGGCATCATGAGAAGAAGTCTGAAAGGGAAGAGAGAACGAATGAATGGATAGAGAAGGAAAGGACCTGATGAGGAGAGAAGATGGAAAGGGAGAATTGAGAGAGTGAAGCAGACAGATCAAGACATACTCCTTTGTCTGGTAATATACGAGATGATACTACAAGTGAAAGGGAAGGAAGTTGAAGACGACAATCGGCAGCCGATGTATTCTCAATGGAAAGAGAGAGAGGGGGAGTCTCTTTCACTCACTTGTTGTTGGCCACGGAATTCAATCTGAGAAGAATGAACATTGAGTACAACAATAAGATCAAATGGAAGTGAAGTATCTATGAGCGGAGATTCAGGGGAAGATCTCTCCTTTTCAATTCCTTCCTCCACACGAAGCCATGAGGCAGGAAGAGGCTCCAACACCTGACACAATCAACCTACAGTATATATTATAGAGAATGAATGAGACCTGTTCGACGAAATGGGCGATATGAGGAGTGAATACTTGTGGCTGTGGAATGGCATCAAGAGAGAGTCTCAAATGGAGAGATCCTCTTTCTTTATCTATTCCAGATTTGTACACTCCATTCGATGACACACTGTAATAACATATATTGTAGATACAACATACTCCATTTGCACCTCGGAATGATCATTGTTGTTGTTTGTGTGGATACTGTAGAGGGACGAGTCACTCTTGCACCAAGATCCTTCATTGATTGACGGGAAGAAAGAGGAGCACGAGTGTGGAGGGAACATCTAATACAATAAAGATTACTGTAGACTCTTTCATTCACTCACCTTCCACTCTCAATGACTAATGCTGCTTCAATCTGCATCTTTACAGTATCCAATGTCTTCTTATCCTCGACTCTCCCCACTTCCATCTTTCTTCCTCTTTCCTACAATATCCTCCTTCTATTCATTCTTTTTCCTCTAATCACCTCAACTTCTCCTCCTTTCAATTTCCTCAGGAAATACTTCAATTGTGCCTGTTCATACTGTCGTAGTACCTGCGTATTCTCTTCTCCCTTTCCCTTCCTTCCTTCTCCTCACCTTCCTTTCTTCTTCCAATTTGGCTGGTGGTGCCTGTAGTTCCTCAAGTGTCTGTAGTAGTTCAGTCTCATCTCGTATCTACAATGTCTCCATTCATCTTCCGTCCATTACAGTATCCCCTTTACCTTCTCCTCCAACCATCTCTGTTTGTTGACATCAGGAGGTAACTTATTGAGATGAGTGAATACATCATCATCATCAGAAGAGTCAATGGCTGATTGAAGGGAAGAAAATGAACCCCGACTCAAATGAATCCCCCTCTCATTCACTTCCAATCTCTTCTCACTGTTCATCATTGAGTTCTCCAATCTGTGAGAATGCAGATACAAGTGCCTTTGCTAGTTTTCCTATTCTATGATCTGCATCCAATACCATTCCACTCATTCTGGCAGATATATGTACTTTAACAGATGCACTTCCATGAGGAGAAGAGGCCTCAATGGAGAATATACACGAAGATTAATTCTATATCTTACAGAGGAACACAATTGCAATGTTCCTTTTGGAAAGGAAATGAAATTGGATCGAGGATCATTGTCATCATATGAATCGAAATCGAGCATTTCCTGTATGGGAAGTTGAATGGATTGATGATGAAGGAACTGACCTGATGTGTGAGACCTTCCAATATAGTCATCTTGAATGCATCAAAAGATGCAGAAAGTGCCAATTCCTGTTTAATACACACTGTGGCATCTGCACTTCTGGAATAGACAATCCATTAATCTCAATTCAATTTGTATAATGACTTGAGTAGAAGAAGAAGAGAAGTATCTGCTCGAAGAGGAATTCTGACTGATAGACCAACAATGGCAACAGACAATGATACATCATGAGTGGAAGGAGGACGAAGTGATGATTCTGAATACAGTATCCTTCCACTTATTCATCTTCACTCACCTCTTAGTGCAATGATTCTCTCTTGTGGTATAGTAACAGAATGAAGAGATGACCAATGATGGAATGAAGTCTGTATTCACTCTCATTCCCCCATTACATTCTCTATTCACCTTGCAATGAAGCCATAGAAGTACTGCCCTTTCAATTCCTCGTGGATTGACTTCAGCAACAGGACGAGTAAGTAGACAAGAGAATGAATCAGTTGATGATGCCCCTTCCTTCCTTTCTATTGTCAACTAAAGACAATCTTATACTATTATAACATCATATTGATACTTGAGTGGAGAATGAAGCGAATTGGTCCAATTCAGATAGAGGAGATAATGAAGGTTTGTGACCAAGTCGAACTTGTAAATGCATTTTGAGTGAACCAAGTAGACGATGACTAGATGTACTCCAACTGTAATGAGTGTGTATTGAGAGGATGAGTGATTGAATGACCGATTGGTTAGAGTCATGACAACATGTTGTATTCGTACTTGTACTGCTGTATTGGTGGGAGTTGCAGCAGTGAGTGACAACCATGGATCACCCTTACTTTCTATCTGAATAGAGATCATTCATTCATTCCATTCATAACAATTAACCCTCAGGGCGAATAGAAATGGTTCATTTCGTTTCTTTTCCTTTACATCAGGTCGAGATTGTGAATGAGTCTTTGCACAATGAGGTGAGAATGCAACTGCAGTACTTGTATCCATTTCACTGTAAGTCCTTCTCTTTCATCTATTCCTCCCCTTCTCTTACCTCAATTCCTCCATCAACTTAGTCAATGTCACTTTGAGTACACTCTCTACATATATGATCATATTGAGTGCATCAGTGGAAAAAGAACGTTCAAGTGAACCTGATAATGTAATGGATGAATGAAAGTGTAAGAAGAGTATGACCAATTGTAAGTGATACATCCAAGTATCGTCCTTCCACTAGACGAAGTGCACCTTGTGGTGGATGTACAATGGATGAATCCCCTTCTCTCCATATCATAAGTGCCTATAATCACCATTCATTTCTACTTCCATTTCATTCTTCCTCAACCATTAGACTAGGCAGATGCATATTCAATTTCTGCATTTTCTCTTTCTTCTTCTGTATAGTCTCCATCATTAGTACATTCTGTTCCAATTTCAAATTTCCCCTTGAAGTGGCCCCTTAAAAGACCTATAATCTCTCTCTTCCACTCTATTCTCACCCAAATATCCATCGGCACTCATCTTTTCCAATCTCAATGTTGCCTTGATCACATTGATGATACAACTCATTTCCATAAGATTAAGTGTCATCTGAATGTCCTTCTCCTCCATTCTCATTCTCTTCATTCCCTTACCTTGCATATACATTCAGGTAGCCCTCCCTTCTTCTTTATTCCTCCTTCATTCTCATTCTCTTGTCTATTCCTTCTTCTCTTCACATTCCATTCCATTCTCTTTTCCATTTCCTTCATACACTTCATCATTCCCTGTATTCCTTCTCTTCTCTTCTTTCCCTTCCCTTCTCTTACCTCAATCAATCCAATCTCTACTTCCCCCATCAGACTTCCCATCTTAAGTGTCATTTCTCCTTTGACTCCTTGTTTCTTCTTCAATACAGGCTGAAATAGTCTTCCTTCATCCTTTCCTTTCCTTCTCTTCTCACTTTGATATCACTCAATGTCATTGTCAGTAGTTGTCTTGTCACTTGTCTTGTTCTATTCTCTTCTAACATCAATGTCACTTTTCGTGTTTCTCCATCCACTCCCATTTCAATCTCATCTGCTCTTTGTTTCCATCCTGTGTGTACCTATATGATCCCTTCCCCTATCCTCTTCTTCTTCTTCTTCCTCTCACTTGTACTTTTGTATTCTCTATTTTGAGTGTCCCTTTGATCTTGTATAGTTCTGCATGTCCCTTCACTTCTTCCACTACAATTCCTCCACTTCCATTCACTTCCATTGTCATTCGTGTCATTCTTTCTTCCTTTCCTCCTCCTTCTCCTTCCACCTTCAATATTCTCTTTCCTTCCTTCCCCTCTCCTCTCCCTTACCTTCTTCAATAGTTCAACTACCCATGGTGGTCTATTCTCAGTGAGAACTCTTCTTAGTCTTTCTTCTCTCTTCTTCTTTCCCTTCTTCAATGCCCCTTCAATCTCCTCTCCCAATGAGATCAGTTCACTGTAATGTCATCATATACATTGAATGAGAATGAATGAATACCCAATGAGTGAACAAGTACAAGGAACGAATGATACACAGACACTTTGTATATGGGATTCATTCCTGAGTGTAAGATCTGCATGAGATGGAAGATGAAGACGATCGTCTCTTTCCAATGAGAGGGATACATCTGATACAATCATTCTCCCTCTCTCATTCCATTCACTAACCAATACAAGTAGAGAAGTGTTCGAGTGCCACGAGGGAATGAACTGCATTCGGAACAAATGTACAACCACCACTCAAATCCTTTCGATGTTCCATTACACGAATCTGTAACAAGGAATAGAATGGAGAAGAATAAGGAATGATTACTTGTAAGCTCTTCAATGTCAACTTAGTCTTCACTCTCATAGATGATAGAGTATCAAAAGGAGTTGCATCCAAATGAAGTTTCTATTACAATCAATCTTTCCTTCTCTATATCCATCATTCACTTACCTCATACCATGAGAAAAAGAAGACATGAGGATCGAATTTACAAGATGAATTGTTTTCCTTGTCCTTCTTCTTCTTATCTCTTTTATTGAGTCGATGTGATAGATGAGAATATAGAGTGTTATCTCCTCCTTAATCATCATCTCTTCATATCCTTCTCCCTCTCTCATCCCTACCTCCCCCTCCTCCTTTATGATATGCATCACTTGTTTCCTTCTCTCTCTTATCTCCCCCTTCACATTCAAACATCTTGAGATCAACATCTTTCGGCATCTCAACATTCTCATTCTCCACTTTCCATCTCAAATACTTACGATAACAAGATTTGAAAGTGGTTTCTGCCATGTCTTCAATGCAGATATCATTGCACGATTCCGAATGGATGGAGTGGATGGCAATTGTGAAAGGTCTTCTGTCTCCATATGATTGTATGAACAGTCACTGTATTCTATCTTCTATTCATTTCCCCCTTGTCTATACATACCGTAGTAATGCGAGTGCAAGTGAACAACTTCCACAAGCGATTAGTCCTTGATGAGCACGAATAGAGTGCATTTCACCTTTGAATGTTTTCTTGAGAAGACTTTCAGTCTTAGCAGATGATTCAACCAATAGACGAATCAAGAGCCATTCTCTCTGCATTTTCAATTCATCCACACACTCAATAATTGTATTGTATACTCATTATAATGGGAACATCCTACTTTTGGAATGCGAATCATGGCCTCTCCAATCGATTGACTCCACATGGTTACTGTAGGTGCAAGTAGAGAGAAGACTGCATCTCCCTTTCCAGACTCTTCCACTACACAAGTTCCCTCAATCCTCTGTAGTTCCATTTGCAATAGTTTCATGTCATCCTTCTTGAGGGGCAACTCAAATAGTTTCTTTCATTTCATATTCTTCCGTTACTTACATTAAGAGTGACAACAGGAGAGGGTATCCATATATCGAATATGACACGAGGGAAGAACTCTCCATCCATCTTATTCCTCCATTCAGCCACAGAATGAACTCCATCACGAAGTATCGATTGATTAGGAAGGGAACGTCTAAAGGGGAATACAAATGAATAAGAGATGCAAACAAGATATTGACCCTCTATGGATTGTGAGTACTTGAGAGAATACTCCACGTGGACTGAGAATGAATTCACTCCTGGATGAATCTCTCTTAGTTGTCAATTGAGTCTCTTCAATTGAAAGAAGAAGAGAAGAAGCAGTAGAAGGAGAACTGGCACATAGAAGTGACAGACAAACATTCGAGAGTGACACTTTCACTACTATATCCAATGGAGGGGCTGAATGAAGAGGATTACGGTAGTGAGAGAAGGGGAGACTCACTCTCAGGATACTGTATCCACTTCTGCAACAGAGGTTGTTTATGATGTCTGTCTGCACACGAAGATAACATAGTCTGTATTCAATATCCAATGAGATAAGATATGTAATTGTATCTTACTTCGATATCATAAGTCATCCTTGTTGATTTGGCTGTTCTTACAATAGCCTCCATTAGTTCATTGATAACTTCTACTCCAAGTGGAGTCATTCTCATCTTAATCTCTCCCTTCATTCATTCTACATTGATTCTTGTCTCACAAATAGTTCATCAGCCATTCTTCCCTGTACTCCAATCACTTTCTCTTCTCCTTCCTTCTCTTCATCAATCGCTGTCTGTTCCACTCCTTCCATATCCATAGGAATTAACCGACCTTCTCCAATTCCATTATACGTCTACATATAACACTTTTGTTACAAATCAATAGACTACCGTACCTTAGATATATTGAGTGCATGTCTCTTCCTCCATTCATCAATTTCTCCTTTCAATCCAAGATCAGGAAATCCTTCTCCAGGAGTCTTCAACTTCCATGAAGGAACAAGTCCAGAATGGGCCTTCATCCATTCAACTCTTGTTTCATTTGAGAATGAATGGAATGAAGATGCAGATGATGATGATGATGTCTTCAATTCATTTCTTCTAACCTCTCCCCCTCCCCTTCACTTACCTTCTTCGTTACCTTTCTTGTCATATAGACTGCTCTTGGAACACTTTGACATGCATAGTTTCCTCTCTTGAGTAGACTCTCTCCATGTTGTATCCTTCCTTCTCCTACTAGTCTATCTCCCACAATAGCCATCTTGTACTCTCCATCATTCCAATGCAATCCACTACAATACCGTATCCCTTCTCCCTTCTCATTCTCTTCACTTACACAATATCCTTTGAGAGGAAGAATGAGTGTCCTCCAGTACAAGCAATGCATTCTCCTTCATTTCTCTTCTCTTTCACAAATGGTAGTCTTGTAGTAGCTTCATCATGTCTTCCAACCCATTCCTTCCTTTCCTTTCCATTCCATTCTTCCTTTTCAGCCAACTCAATTTCATTCATTCATATACAATTCCCTCCTCTTTTCTACCTTCACAATGAGATGTGCCCTTTTCAATATAGTAGATGCCACTTCCAACCATTGATCTCCCATTCCAGCCACTAGAAGACGACAAGAGAATGAATGAAGAGACAATCCCACATGGAGATCCTCCCAGTTACACACATGAATACGAAGTGAAATCATATCCATCTACAGTATACGGTAATATCATTACGATACGAGACAATTCACAAGGATACTGTCGTTCTCATCCATTACAAGAGCTTGAATCGTGTCGACTGAGATACGGATCAGGCTAAAGAGAATGAAACAATAAGAAAAGAGAATGGAATATGCCGGAATTGAACATCTTGATCAGTTGCACAGCGATGATGGGATCCTTTACGAGAACATGACACGGACAATTCACCTCAATATATCAATTATACTATTATTCATCTATCAATTCACCATGATGACATCTGACCAATTTCTCAGGAATTCTTTTCTTGTCGTCTTCCAATGTGATATGAGTGATGAGAGAATGAACCATTTCAGCCACATGAACAAGCTGAACAATACAATTACCGTATACCCCAAATAGGGAGAATATCAACCTGAGCAGTATTGAGACTGGCAAATACATCTCCAATGAGTACTTGTAGTGTCCATGAGTATTCAAGAGATGCCATATCAAGTGGAACTCCAAGGGGAGAAAAGAGTGCATGGCCACGTATCTCAATACATTACAGTATACCAGAAGAGTATAAGAAAAGTAGAACCTGTAATGAAGAGAGTGACACAACTCCCGATGAACTTCCATCTCCTGCTATTCTGGCTGCACAACTACCAACTGTCACCTAAATATCTTTCTTTTCTCATTCCAATTCTTTGACTCTTTCACTTGAATGAGACTCCTCTCAAAATTCTTATCCACTTCCACTTCCAATTGTTCTAATATTATCTGAGGTGCACTTCCTGTAACTCATCCCTCCATTACCGTATCCCTCTTCCCTTCCACTCACCTCCTTCAGTTGCATGAGAAAGACAGAATGCTCTTACATGATGTAGTCGAAGAGCAAATGTAACAGTGAGTGGTCTCACTTTCTCAACCGGAAACGTTGCCCTTGTGAATGAAGTCTTCGTTTCTCCCTCTGTACCACCACCAACATCTGTTAACTAAACAACAACAATGTCAATAGAGGGAAAGGAACACAAGTGTCACCTTATCGTAACTAGAACAGTAGTTCTCAATGAAATTGATGATTTGTCTAATGAGGATACCAGATGCGAGTAGTTCAGATGAATGGACATCAACCTGAGGCAGTAATCAATTGAGACCATTCTCATTGTATACACTTACAGATACTGTCATTGTATCAGGTTCAAGTTTGAATGGATGAGTCACTGGAGGGGGAAGCCATGATGAGAGAATATCAAGAGGAAGCTAGACATATTCACTTCTTACAGTAATCTCTCCATCATTGATACCTCTGACTTGAATTCTCCTTGTATTGGATGATATGAGTACTGTAGAAGTACATCAACTCCTTCAGTTCTCCATATTTCCACCCATTCTTCTCCTTTTCCTTTTCCTTCATCTTCTTTTCTTCTATCATTTCCTCTCTTATCTCCTTTAGAAGTAACTCCAAATCGTGATGGAGGTGCATTCATTTGTGGTGCAGCCACCATAAGTGAACCCATCATGGCAGTACTTGTCCTGATTCTCTTTCTTTCCCTTTATCTCTTCTCTCATTCTACCTTGATGGTGGTAGATTACTTCTCACTGCACATTCTCCTCTCAATCTCACATCAAATGATAACTTGGTCATTTGAGGGGCAAAGTCATCGAAGGGAAGGACAACATCTGAATATGTCCATTGACAGTATATGAGAGTACAGTACACTCACTCATTGATAGACTCTGTCCAACCACTGCCATCTTCCAATTCTCTTCACTAACTGTTCTCTCTAACCAATTACCCTCATTAGTCAATAGAATGATCTGAGAATAGTCTCCCTTCTTCTTCCTTCTATTGTCTCACTTCAAAGTCTTGTACTTGTAGATCAATTCCTAGTACATAAGGGAAGAAAGTACATAGATCAGCTGCATCGTTTCCCATCCATTGACTACTCAATTCCTTAACGAGAAGACATCAATGACTAAACGAGTCTCTTACAGCTAAGAATGGTATGTGTTCAGCAACAAAGTGCATAGAGGCCTTTGAGAGAAGACAACTACTATTCCATGTCTGACGGGCATTGGCAACACGAGGATACAATGCAGTTATCTTAATCAGAAAATCAATACAAACATATAATGGGACAACCTCGAATGAGAATGTTTCTGCTGACAGAAATGGAGACAAGAGAAGAGAAGTTGATGTTTCCATCTACACATCATTAATCAAGTATCACTTGAATAGGCATACATTGAGTAGAGCTGCCTTAGCTGTCCATTTGAATCCTTCTTCTGTTGTAATCCACCATACCATCATCTCAATTCACTCATTCTACACTCTTCATCATTCTCTTCCCTTACATCCAATGAACTGCCTGGTTTGAGTGTACTTGTCACATTGTCCATTTCTTCACCCCGTACGAAACATATATCGAGACTTGCTTCATGTAGAAGGTTAACACGAGCCTCGTGTAATACAGATATCCTATCAAGGAGAAGGTTCTTCTATCATAATAACTCTTATACCTTCTCTGTCCCTTCTTAGGCCATTCAGTCACTGGGGCAACATTCATTAGAGGAGGAAGGAAGAAATTGATAAGATTGTTCCTTTGTTTCTCAGCCCATGGACCATAAGTGAATTGAGTTGAGTGTCCAAGTCTCCATATTGATTCCCATACAGGTCGTCTTTCAATAGGAGATTGTTCATCCATAGCCTCTCGACCTGACAATATCAATCATTCCAATAACATAACCATTACCATACCAAGAATGTCTTGGAAGTAGAAGAGAGACAATTGAGATGTCTGCATCACAACAAATGCATCTCCCATTTTCCTTGGGGGTTCAGGTACTGGAGGTCCCCTCAATTCAACCCCTATTCTAAGTATCTTTCTATCCTTCACTCACGCATATTCTGCATGTTTCATCAGAGATGCCCGCACATTCTCCATATCTGTCTTCACATTCATAAGTCGTTTGTCATGAGTCGAATCTTCCAGAATGATCTTTGCTATAAGTCAAATTGTTTTCCTTCAAATACAATACAACCAACAAACAACATTCTCAAATGAGAGGACCATCATATAAGGCAGAAGGGCATTTCCCATAACAATCCTTCCTGATGGTACTTCCACTCGTAACATTCCTATCATATTCCATAGCTTCTCCAAAATGACGTCATCTCTGAAAAGACAAAGTATCATTTGATTCAATATTGTCATTCCCACCCATCCACTTGAGAGGCATCTACTTTCACTTCTTCTGGTAGAAGATTCGATTGACGAATGAGCTTGGCAATCTCACGATAGCGATGCAACTAACAATACATTCCTTATCCATAATGTTCAACTCTGTTGACTACCTGATTGTACACATGTAGTTGCAATCCATTAAGACATATTGAGAGACGAGATGTACAACTTAACAATAATCATCTAAAATATACTTTCTCATACAACTTACCTCTTAGCTGCTCGTGTATTGGGAATGAATTTCCAATACGAGAGAATGATAACTCCATCGTTGACTCGAAAACTCCAATCTTCGCATGCATAGATTACTCTGCGAAAGACGAGTTTTCCCGCTAGAGGAGACACGGATATTGAACCGATGGATAGAGAACCACCTAAGAACAAATACAATCATGTCAAAGATGCATCAACTTACCAAGTTTCTTTAATCGCATATATCTATTGATGAGAAATGATAAGAGTGTGGCCGCAACCCTGGATGCATATAAAGAAGCGAAGACAACCCATATTATAAAAAGTCCAAGTGAGATGGTCAATGTGATTGCTCCAGACTGAAAGAATATTGAATCCTCAACCATCCTCAAATGATACAAACGACACTCGGCCCACCCAATACATCTGTTCATTTGCATATTCAAAAGCACTCTTCTGAATTTGAAAACCAAATTGGTAAACGTTCCGATCCACGCGGTCAGGCTGCCGGTCAAATTTTTTGGGTTTCTCCTATAACTCAGTGCCCTCTCACTACTTTCTAGCTGGCACCCGAACGACAGTCTGACCGGTCGTGGATCCAAGCATACCTTAGGACTAGTGATCTGCACTTCACTTCCGATGATTTTCTGTAGCTCCAATTCACCCATTTCGTCTTATGTGCTTATCATCACGATACCTTCCTAGCACAAAGCATATATAGTCTATATATTATTCTCAATTTCGTAAGTATCGTGAACGAAATTTAACGTGCAACGCGTACACCAAAAAGTTGAAAACAGTCAAATGTTTATCAACAATAACAATCATTTATTGACTGGATGCCAGCTGACGCCTCTGCTTCTTCTTCGATTCTTTCTTTGCGTGAGCGGGCTCATCAGAGGGTTTGGAGACGACCTCTTCCTTCTCGGCCAGGATCACCTCCATATGGCATGGAGAAGACATGTAGGCTGAAATATAATAATTTGTTTCAAACATATAAAAAAAACATTGCTCCATTCATAACATTCTTCGAGCATATGTTCTGGTTGAGCTGCCCAGATTTCCATGGTGGTCCGATCAATGCGCGTATGAAAAGGAGCAAAAAATCTAACCCGATACCTATTTTACTCGAGATATAGCTTTGGGGAATACATTATTTTTATGGATATTATACTTGTGCTCAGCATGATTTTTTCACTGAAGATTCTGGAGAGAACAATGCACAGCACAAGCTGAAACAAAAAGGTATGCATTTTTCACACATTCGTTCATAACCGCGCTATATATCCATCAAAATGCCTATTGCGATTTTATGACCATGATTTTCCACGGCGTTCGGTTTATATGATAGTAACCATCATTTTGTCAGAATTTGAACTATTTCGAATGCAAATTTTCGTATGTTGTTAGCTACTCTTAGCACAGTCCGCACGGTCGCAGGAACTATAACATTTAAACAAAAAGGAATTCGATATGGAAACAGCGATATTCCAGGTTTAGTATATATGCGCCTCATCTTTCCTCGGGATTATTCGGTGACCGCTGTGAATTTACATTTATGGCAAATTCGCATATTAAATTGTCTCGAATTCCTATGCCAATATCCTGGATAGAATGCAGCGAAAGACAACCCATAATGAACATGCCTGACAGAAACCGCCTGGAGATATTCTAACTGTAAGCATACAATTAAGAAAGCGTAGCGAGAAAGAGCGTCAGCGATAAGATATACCTTTCTTTTTACATATTTTGAAAATTTTAATTGCATGAAAATTGAACAGTATTCGTTAAATTTCGCGCAACTTAAAATTGTCCAAAGGATTCGCCATGTTTTTACTTGAGCATAATTTACTTTAGTTTTCGGACGAAGTGGTGCCGTTCCTAAGTACAAAAACTACGTATATCATACCAATTCATGTTTAAAATACACCACATACTACTTACAATTTCAGACAAGTGTTAAGTACTCATTTTGTTGCAAGCGAATCAAAAGAGAAACAATATAGCCGTCCACATCAGAAAGAACCACGAGTGTTTCATAAAATGATTCCGCAAAATAAAGAAAACTTACGGTTGATGCGTCCGTGAGCACGATACGTACGTCTACGCATCTTGGCGGCACGCTGGACTTGGATGTGCTCGATCACAAGGTGGTCAGTGTCGAGTCCCTTGTACTCAGCATTGCTCTCGGCGTTTCTAAATGAAAGCACATAAAAGACGTCAATAACTAGAAGGAACAATATGTGGATTTAAAATAATGACAATGACAAGAAAAATAGATACCTGAGCAGCTGGAGGAGGAACTCGCAAGACTTCACGGGCCAACGTCCCTGGGTGGTGTTGAAAGCCTTGGCCTGTGCCTTACGTCCAACGCAGTGGTTGAATTTGCGGAAAGGAACGATCTCCTTCTTCTCCTTGACGTTGGCAAGGTAACGCTGAGCTCGCTTCAGAGCCATGCCTCTGATGGCGGATGCGACCTCGCTTGTGTTCTTGAAGTGAACACGAAGGTCAGAGCCGCGAGCCTTGCACGACTTCGTGCTGTTCTCCGGCTGAGCCGTGTAGTGAATCCTCGTCATGACCGAGGTTTACCTAAAATTGCATATTTTATCATTAAAAAACAAGCCAAGAAATTTAATAGGGTTCCATTATCAATTAATTTAGTGTTTTTGCCATTCGTCTAGCCTCCGCGGAGCGGCTGTCTATCGCACGAAGAGGCAACGCTCCGCGGCGATTAGACAAATGACAAATTCAGTAAATGAATTGATAAGGGAACACTAAAAAGAAATAAGCGAAAAATACAGGCGGCACTCCTAGAAAAGCGAGCCAAAAGAAAATTATTTTTCACAGGACCCAGTACGGTATCTATACTTTTCAAATTTTCCTGTATGGAATTACTTGATTTTTAGAACATTTGGCAACTTGCCAAGTGAATTTTTTATGACCACTGTGACAGATCAAGAAATATGTTTTATTTGTCTCGATCTAGTACTGAAAACCCCTTTTTTGTTCCAATTTCACTGTGAACTATTCTTGGCAGAGTTAATCCCAACGTTCATTCCGTCTCTATGCGCTCTCATTCACTCGGTCATCTCTGAGATATAGACACGACCGCCCGACAGAGAGTGCAGCGAGATTTGATGCACTTCGGGACATTCTGGATTCACTCTGCCAACACTGCTCTGAACCTTGCAGGCATGCCATCATAATTTAATGATCAACGAATCATGTCTCTCATGACTAAAGATACATCTTTGATCGTGCAAGAAAAGGGGGTCTACTTCGCTAAAGATTTCGATAACCGTACCGAGGTTTTCACTTTCAATGTTATGATAACTACCATTTTTTACGGGCTCGATGTGTTGAATGTGATTTGCTTATAAATGTGCACAGTGTGAAGGAACATGGAGCAGATTGTCGCTTGACCAAGCAGTTTGAGTAAGTCCTCGCGGTATAACCACACGAGAATGTTTCGTTTGCAGTTGTCCTGACTGTACATATTCATGCAATCGAGAAGTGAACCTAAAAGTGCACAGGACACTTCAACATGCTACACATGATCGTATCAAGGCGTGTTCATTGTGTAAGAAGAAGTTCACAAGGGATGCAGCTTTCCGTGGCCATGTAAAGTCTCACGCCCTCCTCGATCATCTACCATGCAAGATTTGCAAGCAAGAATTCGAGACCAAGGTTTTTTCCATGGGATATTTTTAAAAGGCAACACGATCAGGCTGAACTTGCGCGCCATGAACGTCACAATCACGGTGAAGAAGGGGGATTAGCAGAAGCATTGATTTGTTGCAAATGCGAGGAAGTCTTTTCCCCATTCGATAGAGAAGCACATCGACAACGTCACAGTTATCAGAATCTTATTGAGAGAAAGATTGCCATCAAAGAGAAAAAGAAGTTGAAACCGGTACGCTCAATATTACTTATTTGCCACGAGAGAGTTTGTTTTCTTGTAGGAACCTGTGAAGAAATATCAATGCAGTCAATGTGAGAAAACGTTTCGGTTAGTTGAGAGTGTTGGCATTATTTGAAGAACGCGTATTGATGATGGAGTTTTAGTCGTCCAAAGGAATTGGAGAGACATGCTGTTGTTCACAGTGGGGAGAAGGCATTCCAATGTACTATATGTGACACGTTATTCCGCCACAGAAATGGACTGAAGAGTCATATGAAGATTCATGAAGAAGGAGGGATAAAAACATTTAAATGTCGTCTATGTAGTGTTTCGTTTAATACGGTTAGTGTATATTTACTTAGTGGAGCAATACGGTATTGTCTAATCTGACACATTTCAAATTTATCGTAGAAGAGAAATCATTCTTTCTAGAGAAAGGTATTTCAGAAATACAACTTGCATCGTCATGTGAAGAAGTGTCACATAGATGTTGCCCGTCAAATGACAGAGAGTGACACAGAAAAGAGAAGTGAAGAGATGGTAGAAGCTACAGTTGTTCCTGTTGTTCCACTTCATGTCCCTGCTACATTCCATGATGTTCTTCTGAACGATATTGATTATAATGTACGTTTAGTAGTTGAGGGACATTAGATGAATACTGTTTAAGGAATCGTCGTATGACGAAAGAAGTCTGTATGGAGACGATGAGAACGATGTAAATTGGATGGATGACTCTCCCAGTTGTAAGTATGAATAGAGTTAAAAGTATGATTGTATGTGAAGTGACTGGTCGAATACTTGATGAAGCTGCTGCTCAAGGAGATAGAGGATGGTTAGAAGAAGTGGATGGAAAGGAATTGGCTCAACAACTATTCCAACCTCTCGTTCCAATCAAGGTTACGTTATCATGCAGTCTATAACTTCATTTATCATCTTATAGGAACGACTTCTTGTGGTTCCTGAAGAATCTCTCAGATGTCCTTGTTGCTTCCATTCCTTTTCGGCTTTAGAACAACTGCTTCGTCATTTTCTTGTAATCTTGTTTATCATTAGTCTTTTACATTGTTCTTTCAGTCGCTGACTCCATTAGATTCTCATCACAATCTATCTCAATTTACATGTCCTGTCTGTAATATGGAGATGTATGGTAAGTGTCTACATTTTCTTTGTTGCAATCCTTGTTGTATAACAGGAGCAACAGCAGCTGATCACTTGATATCTCATGGAATAAGTATCCCTCCACCTGTTGTTCCACCATCATCAAGTCCAAAGAGAAGACCATTCCAATGTCAAGAATGTGCTAAGAGATTCCAGAAGAAGATTGATCTTGATCGTCACTTTCGTATTCACACTGGTGAGTGAATGAGTATTGATTGAATAAGTTGAATGGATATAGGTGTTCGTCCCTTTCATTGTCCTCATTGCTCATCTTCATTCAATCTGGAAAGTTCATTGAGAAGACATGAGAAGAGACATACTGAGGTTGAATGGGAATGAATTGATTGATGAATGATAATGTTGAGGTTACTGCTAGACACGAATGTTCTCTATGTAATCGTTCATTCTATTCTCGATCAGCTCTTCGTACTCATATGATAACTCATTCAGTTGCATGTTCATTCTGTCCTCTTATATTCAAGTGATTCATTCCATTCTCACTCCAATCATTTCCTTATTAAGGAGTGATTCTGAAAGAGATGTTCATATCACTCAACAACATGTAAGAGAAAGTGTCCAGAAGAGGGGAGATAGAACGGGAGGAACACTTTTACCTTCTCTTCCTGGAGGAATATCAACTCTTTCAGTTAGAATATATTCTATTTGTATGTTATTGATTATTTGCAGAAGATTTGTCGTATCTCAGCCCCTCGACCACTTGCTCGTTGTGGTCCCTCAGCATTCTCTCTTCTTCCTCCACCACAAACTCTTCCTCATCCACAGGTAAATAGGTTTACAAATGTTACAATTATGGTGATTAAGGTGCGTGTGACTACATTTAATGCAGAAGGAGAAGGATTGGCTGTGGAAATAGGAAGAGAGAAGAAGGAGATGCAACAGATATCTCTGTGAGTTGATTGACATTGTACTGTAGGACACATTGTTTAGTCCATCTACTTCAAAGACTGAAAAGAAGAATGTACCCATATCATTCACTGTTCCATGTCAACTAATGGAGTCTTTACAAGCAGAAAGAGCCCTTCTACGTGCACCTCTTGATGGTATTCCATTTCTCCCATTTAGATGATTGGATTGATTCATTAAAGGTTGTCGTGTTGTATCCCTTCATCCAGACAATGCACTTCAAACGATTCAATCCTCCTCTCGTGTCACAACACAGGCAGTAGCACCTTGGTTGGAGGATAATGAACAGGTACTGTATCTTCTATGGTTGGCAGTTTGAGTACGAAAGTGCATTCGCTATCTCTGCTGCTCCCCAGAGCTGTTGTCCCTCGTATGCAGGAGATAGCAGCTCTGCGGAGAAGCAGAGATAACGAATGCACTTTCGTACTCAAATTGCCAACCATAGTATCTTCTCTTATCCAACCAATATCCTGCTCAGACTCTTCGTTCATCTTCATATGCCCCAGTACATGTTGAATGTTCATCTCCATTCATGCAACATTGTCAAGTGTGTGATGAATCATTCTCAACACGTGAAGAGAGTGAAAGACACATAGTAAGTGAGGATCATGAGACAGCTCAGGTTAGTTGCATCCTCTCTCTATATCTGATAGTATTGTCTCTAGTTGATGGCTCCACTCAATCAATCACAAGGTGCAACTCCTCCTATATTCTGTAAACTATGTGGCAATCGTTTCTCCACAATGGCTCCATTGGTTGCTCATATTCGACAGGAACATGAGAGCAATCATCCTAAGAAAGTATCCCATCATCATCCTCATCCTGCATCAATGCATTGAATTCATTTACTCGGGTACTCGAACTCACATATTAACGAGTATTTGTTGCTATTGTCATATTGAATAGATTATAGAGTAATGACTTGTTAAGTTGATATGTTTGTACAATGTCAGTCTAAAGTTATCGCACTTGGTGTCACATCATTATAGATGTAAGATAAACAAACAAATAAATAAATAAATGTGTTGTTGTGGTATAAAGAGTACTTACCTCCTTTGGCTCCTCCCCCATTCTTGGTCTCTATCCTACCACTCCTTCCAATTGACTCTTCCAATGGTCACCACTGTACCTTCCCTTCCATCTGATTTCTCTATTGCTCGTCTTCTCTCATCTTCATCTCCTTCTGTCTCATCATCTACTTCTCTTCCTATTCTTCCTCCTGTCATTCCAATATGGCCATCAGCCCATTCCTTCTATATGTTGAGTGAGTATCCTTCCCTTGTCTCCATCTACAGTATCCCTCTAGATTCCATGATGCCTCCTCTCTTTTCTCCCCTTGCTCATTCATTGTCAAGAAGGAAAAGACGACATCGTACCATCTTCAGTGAAGAACAATTGAATGTATTGGAGGACACCTTCACTACCACCCACTATCCAGGTACACACTACATACTCTCCCTCATACAGTAACCTCTCCCTCATACAGTAACCTCTCCCTCATACAGTAACCTCTCCCTCATACAGTATCCTCTCCCTCATACAGTAATCTCTCTATCTCCCTTTGTACAGTAATGTTCTCTTAGATGTGTCGCTTCGTGAACAACTTGCCAGTGAGTGTCAATTGAAGGAGGAAAGAGTAGAGGTACGATTAGTGTCATAACCATGTATCACTTCAATTGGCGGTCTTGTAATAAGAGGATGGATAAGTTGCGCTGTCAAGAGTACAATTAGACTCCTCATCCTAATGCGTTAATTGTTTGTACAGAAGAAGTGAAGAGATATTGCAGGTGTGGTTCAAGAATAGAAGAGCTAAGGAAAGAAAGAGAAGAAGGGAAATGAGACAAGACGGAAAGAAGAATAACAAAGATGATAAGGATACATCAGGTATGAAGAGGATTACGGTAGAAGGAACAAGTGAATATCAGATTGTGATGATATCTCAGAAGATGAAACAAAGAAGCAACGAATAGAACAGACAACAGATAGTAATGCTAATTGTAAGAGATGAATTGTATTGTCTGATAAAGTCAATCGATTGGTGTTCATACTGTAACTTGCAACAGAATGTGTAATTAGATTTAGAGATTAGAATGGGAGAAAGGGACCGATTAGAGTTGTGAGATATTGTATAGATGAGAATGGAATGGATCTTGTCATCTCTTTATTCCACTTCAATGCACTTACCCCAATAGTCTCTCCCTATACACAGGTGGCACTACTCAAATACTCAATGTGTTAATCATGTAGATTACACTGTTGGTCTACCCGCTCACACCTTTGACTCTACAGGATTATGTTGACAGAAAGAGAAGGAACATCTTGACACAAGTTACGCATTCACTTCCGACCAGGTCACATCACGCAATCGATTCATTCTCTACAGTATGAAGGACCATCAAGAGACACAATTCAGATAAGAGGGGAAAGACTAAAGAAGCTTAGAATGGGAAATGATTGGATTAGTCAACTATGAAGGGACACAACGAAGGGATTTAGGATTTAGAGGAAGGCAAAGGAATGTCAAGGGACTACTAATGAGACAACTCACTTACAGTACTCCTCTCAAACACATACCATTGTCTTACCGTACCCCCTTACGTATATGACTCTGTTACTCAACATTATATGTGCAAGACTCGTAAATACATTCTCCGATTGAGCCAATCATTTTAGCGTGTGGGAGTCTTTTCTTCTCCATCAATTAGTGTCTGTGAATGTAAAATGACCTCTTCCCTTCCCTCCCCCTATTCATTGACATAGAATGAGTGAACTAGGATCATGTTGGAATGAAGATGCACTTACTGAAGTAAGTTAATACTTATACTTATCAAATAGAACATATAGGCTGATATGAACAAAGGAAGGAATGCTAGGAGGAGACATTCATCCTTTCAAGTAAGAATACAAATAACAAATAGTCTATTCTTCCATTAAGCCTAATCATAAGAAGTATCATTGTTGTTGTGGACAAGTTCATACAGTTGTAAGTTGGCTCTTCTCATTCCATTCCTTCTATTCATATAGACTGGAGTCAAAATCATAGCTGCCTTTTTGTGTCTAACTGCCTTCTTCGAATTATGGCATTTTTGTGCAACATCCTATGCAGCATTATATGGAGGACCCTCTGAGAAGGTGTGACATCCCTCTTAGAGACCACTCAAGACTGTCTAAGGTGGCAACATCATTGGTACAATTCCTTGTTGGATTGTCACTAGCCACATGTGTTATATGGGGATTGGTTAAAGAGAAGGCTGCCTTCCTTGTTCCATATCTCGTTCTTCAGGTAATACATTCTCCTCTACTTCAGTCTCTATTCCATTCAGGTTGTCGCACTTGCTGCAGCTGCTGTATTCTTTGTCTCATTCCTTTTCTTTGCACTCTTTGGTAAGTGACACCTGGTTAATTGAAGGTACGGAGAAAAATGTCACTAACTTACTTACCGTTAGTCAAAACATTGATCTCGGGCGGGCTCGAACCGCCGATCTTCTGTGTGTTAGACAGATGTGATAACCACTACACTACGAGACCGCTGTTTGCGTTCATCAAGAAAACAATTGAGGAGAGCGAAAGAGTGCAGCTCTCTTTGCAACATCTCGTGGATATGTAGTACATCCTGAAGAGAACAAGCACATATCATTTATGAGTAAGTGAGGATGTTCTTTCTCTTGTCTTCTTGTCATTTAGGTCTTCTATCATGGCTTCTTGTTGGTTCTTTTGCCTTTGTGACTGCCCTTCAGATATGGTTGATTGTTGTTGTATATGGATGTTGGAGATACTTTAGGTAAGAGAATCAATGATTCAATCTAAGTAGAATCCTCTTTGAGAGATAAACATGCATCCCTTCTAATGTGTCCTGGTGGTGGATATGGTGAGTGTAGATACTTGAGTCCATCAAAGGTTCCCGTCTACTCCTTTCCTTCATCCTTTATCCTCTTGAGAAACATTCAATGAAGTCTCCTCGTCTACTTCGACAGTCATTCTCAGCAGAAACAGTGAATGTTCTCCCTTCAATCAATCAATCAAAGACTCTTTCTCTTTCATTTGATGCTATTGACATTCATTCCATTCACATCGCATCACAATGACTCATAAATCAACATTTGTCACTCTGTCCACTACAAAAGAGTCAAATGACTCGAGATTCTTTCTTTCAATGCAACAATACTCACAACATACAACACTCATACCAAAGATCAATGCATACTAGGGGGTTCAAAATAGGTTCATTTGTCGTCATTCTTCTCCACCGCGAGGTTTTCTCATTCGCATATAGAGAACCGCGCGGCGGAGAATAATGACGACAAATGTAGAGTTTGTGAACCGTTTATGGATACTTTGCCCATTGAGTCTACCACATGGGATATTGTCATTTGTGTAGTGAAGCGACGTTGAGTCATAAGCGTTCTTCCTTGATTGCGTTGTCAAGATGGGAAGGCTTCTCTTTCTTCTCTTCCTTCTTTCTACTCCACTTGACTCAGTTCATGTAGATCTTCCTGCTCCATTCAATGATGATTGTATTCTGGAAGATGGAAAGAACTTGTATGATCCATCTGGACAATTCAATGTCCCCTGGTTATCTTGTTGTTGTCTATCTTCATTGATCATTCTTCCTTCAGGTACAACATTGACTTGGATATGCCAGCATCTGAGAGATGGAAAGATGTTGCCACTATCTATGCTAAGAATATCAATGATCTTCTTGATGTCATCAAGAATCTGCTTGTCCCTTCAATGCCTGATATTCTCCCAATCATTGATGAAGTATTTGGTGAAATGTGTGACAAGATTCCCCAGCCATACAGGGATGAGATTGAGGTGAATACATTGGTTGTCTTTTTTCATTCCATTCGATGAATGAGTCCATTTCAGTCGATATCCAAGTACTCTGGAATTAAACTTGGTGAAATAGTAATGTACAATATTTTTTATGAATTGTTCACAGTGTGTACATTTATCGTTGCAACAGATATGGATGTAAGTATCAAATGAACACTTTCGTACACACATCGCACAGGGAAAAATGTATCATGCGAGAAATCTGGACTTTGGTCTTTTCCTTGGATGGAATTCGACTATTCATGAATGGGAAGTGTCTGCTGTATTGAGAAGAATGGTCATCAATATCAATTGGATCAAGAATGGTACAATCAAGAACAGTCATGGCACAGGCAATCACAAACTTCATTCCATCCTCTGCGTTCGTGTCTATTCGAAAGAGACGACCGGACGAATAGGAGCACAGAGACATGCAATGAACTGTAGGAGTCACTCTGCCAAGACTAGACAACCAATTATGGACTCATTTTCGTCTGCGCTCTCATTCGACCAGTCTATGATGAGCGATAGAGAATGATTGACCGGTACGAAAAAGAGTGCATAAGTTGTTCCCTAGCGAAGACAATCCCTTCTAGGGTTTCTAAATCGGTATTCAAATTTATTTCTGACTCTTCCATTCACCGCGGAGCGATTGTCTATCGCTCGTAGAAACAACAGCTCCGCGGAGAATGGAAGAGTCAGAAATGAATTTGAATACCGATTTAGAATCCCTAATCCCTTCGTTGTCATTCTTGAGGAAAGGTACTGTACAAGTCAAACAACTTCGCTGTATTCGTGGGTATCTACAATGGATTGCGTCCAAATGCATTCACAATCACTGCAAATGAGAGATTCATGGCAGAAGGAGGTGAGGAAGGGAAAGGAACAAAGATTGAACATTATCACATACTAAGATTATCGATTATTCAGGATTCGTCGGTATCTTCAGATGGATGCTTGGACTGGAACCAAATGGAAAGTGGATGTCATGGCTAACAAGAGAAGCATTGGCGAGATGCACCAGTCTGTACTACTGTATACTGTAGAGTACTGTACTTCTATTCAGCTTATGATGAGGCTAAGGATCACTTGATGAACACACCAATGCTTTCACCTGTATACTACATCCTGGGAGGAACGAAGCCTTTCGAGGTGGGAATACTGTAGATAGTAAGGAAGGTGCGAGTTAAGGGAAGTATCATCACTCGTTCACTAGACAAGACAGATATTCTAAGTGAAATGAACAAGAATGACCCAGATGGATGGTATCTTCTACAGACAAACTATGATCCATTGACTGAGGTGAGAATAGATAAGTGAGTGATTGAAGGGACAATTCATTGAGCCTCTCTATTTGGATGATAGACAAACACCTGGAGACAACTGTATGACATTCCTTACCAGAAGAAATGCTCATTTCCAAGTCAGTCTATTCCAATCACATCTTACAGTATCCAATCAGGGAATGTACAATGTTCTGTCATCTCGTACAAACCTCAACAAACTGACAACGTACACTGTCCTCATGCAGGTATCTATCTCTATCTTCATCTAATCACATATCATTCATGTGGATTCTGGCCAGTTCGAAACTCATCTACAATCTTGTCCCGGAATGTGTTGGCCATTCTAATCTCTCAGTCAACACTTGCAATAAACAATTTCAACCTCAAACTGATACAAACACTTTGATGATAGTCCTGAAAGCGTGGGAATTCCCGGGAATATACCGTGGGAATTGTCTCACTTTTCCCATGCACTTTCATTCCCTCCCCCTATGCTCTTCCCTCTCCCTCCTCTCTCTAACTGTCTGTACTCTCTTCCCTCCCCCTCCCTCTCGCCACCCTGGGAAAAGAAGCGTGGGAACTGCAGTTCATTTCCCACGACTCTATGAGAAATCAGGGGCGTGGCCTTTTCAAGATGGATTTTGTATCTGAATCAAGTCATTCGATTGTTGTGATTGCGAGATGGAAGCCATCATTGCTGTTAATTCTCCAGTGCAAGTAAGTTCACTTCCCCGATCATTGTTTGTCATTCATTCCTTTGTATCGATTGAATTGAGATGCCTTCCCATCGACGTCCTCCACCACTCTATCTTCCATCATCTACCATCCATGATACTTACGTCTCTCAACAGCTTCAACTGCTACCTTCACATTTGAGACACGGAGATGGCCTCTCTCCTACCAAGGTACTGTATTCATATCAATCAATTGGAAAGATGATGAATGTTTAGACTGTTCTCAAGTTCATTCCTGCCAGTCAACGCTCTCCTCCGTCTTCTCCAACTCTTTCTGATGCTTCCTCCGCCCCTTCATCTCCCAATTCTTTGTCTCCTGCTAAGATGAGGTCAGCTGTCGAACAATAACTTCTCCGGGTTAGGGTAAAAGGAGGCAGAATCAGAGGCAAAATGACAAAAACATGTTTTTAGGACCGATTTTTTCGGACTCCCCAGGTGAGAGGGAGTCCGAAAAAATAGGTCCCTGGTGGGTCGATTTTTTGACCCGATCCACCATGACAGGGGTTCATGGTCAAAAAATGGAAAAAAATTTGACGAGGAATTGAGGTGAGAAGGTCATTTTTGAAGTGCCTGGTATACGTGAGGTTGCACAACAACTTTGCATCTCTATCCCTCGTCAAA
>JACMIF010000329.1:15535-44118 GCA_014805445.1 Diplogasteroides magnus | reverse complement strand
TTCGGATACGGAGAATAATTCTGCATATATGATTTGCCATGGAAATGGCTCGTTTTCGCTCCACAGGTGGTATGCAGTGCACCCAGACGATCTGTGGGCATAGCATACCACCTGTCCCGCTTTTCTGAAGCATTCTGATGGCACCAAATGTGCATGAAAAATTATTTTTTATTGCTTGAACATAAATGCACACGAATGGAGCATCGAAATCGGGTCAGAAACATATGAACTGGACCCCCATTTTCAAGGGTGCCCACACTTTGGGACAATGCTCTTTTCCAGCACCTGTTTCGTGGAATATCCTCCTTAAATCTGGGTGAAAAAGGTGTCTTTTTAGGTTTTCGGATACGGGGAACAATTCTGCATACTTGTTTTGCTTTGTTTTGAAATTGCTCGTTTTCGTTCCACAGGTGGTATGCAGTGCCCCCAGATTTTCACCCCTGCTGCATACCACCTGCGGATCGAATACGAGCAAAATTCATGGCAAATCAAGTATATAGAATTATTCCCCTTATATGAAAACTTAGAAATCCACCTTTTTCTAAACGGTTTACTAAAGGGGAAATTTTTCTATTGAGGCCCTGGAAAGGTCCAGAGGTGGTATCTCTTGAAAATCAAGTGGTATGTTTCGGAACCTCAAAAATCAGGTGGTAGGTGCTAAAAGAGACCACTATTTAATCTGTGATGACAATTCCGCCCACTTTCCGTGGTCGGAGTATATAACTGCCAGCTGTGTCATACGAGAAGTTCTAATGTTTTCGTTCATTCTATTCCTCTTCTGCGCAATCTGCGAAGTCTCTTCTGATCTCTCGACAGGCTGTCTCGATTTCGAGCAGTGAGTTGGTGAACTGAAATTGAAGACATTCACTCCAGGGTTCTTGAAGTGATTTTTAAACTTTTAAAAATTGTCATTTCTCTTTCGTCTAATCTTTATTGAACGGTCGACTGCTCCTTGCGATGGAGAGAGATCACAAGTGAATTGAGGATTAGACGAATGTCAAATGCACATTTGTACTTTTTTTTTAAAACTACTCTGCTTATTAGACTCGATCCCATTAGGGTTTCTAAAACGGTAGTAGGGTGTCTTCATATACGGTTTACTTCACATGATGCGGTTATCTATCGCATGCGTGAGACAACCGCTCTTAGAGAGTTAGGTCACAGACGAATGCACTATACTACCGTTTTGGGACCTACCCATTTGGGCACAGACCCTTGCGCACACAATGGAAATGGGAAATTTGCGCACAGGACATTTGTGCGCAATCCACAACTCTGTCACTTTTTCATTTTCATTATTAGCAACCAACAAGAACGTTGCTTGTCTCTTCGAAAAATGCAACTTTACTGTTGGTAGCGAATCATGAAAATGAACAAAGAGTCATGGCTTGTTCTGCTCAAGAGTAATTGGTTGATCGCACCGTTTTAGAAACCCTAATCTCTCTGCGTGTTCTCTCATCACAACGGACGAGGATTGCAATGGACAGCGACTTCTTATGAAGCACAATGATAAGATTGAAGATTTGAGGACAAAATTAGGCGGCAAGGTCTGTGATTTGATTTAGTTGGGGTATCGCAATTGGGACGTTATTGACAGCCGCTGATTCCTATTCGTCTAATTCCATTCCTAGCGGTTGCCTAACATTTCGCAGAGACGACCGTTTTGAATGATTTTAGATGGCTCGGTATCAACGGCTGTCAATAACGTCGCATTAGCGACATCCTATGATTTAGGCTTTCCAAAACGGTACCAAATGCATTTTGCAATTCGTCAATATTTATAATGTCTATAATAGGTGCGATTCTCTGAATTTGTTGGACGATGCCGATTTAGCAGGCCGTGAGTGTCGTGGTCAAACGCAACCGACGCTCTTGGAGAATCACAGCTTATTTCCTGTCTTCCACGGCGCAGGAAAATTGTACCCGTTCCAGGAGCGTCCACAGTGGACTCCACACATGTATTACAAGGTGAATTGATGCCCATTCGAACCAACATCCTATTTCAAGTAGCTCTTTCACAGTGAGCAGTTCAAGTTTACTATTGTTCTGTTAATGAATACACGGAGAATAATTTGTTTCAGGGGAAATAATTGTACAAATATATCGAATCGAAAATTTCAGCTTCAATACTCTCATTTAGGTCGATGGTTGTTTGCAGCGAATGATGAAGTCCGCCAGTTGTAAATGTCAAAGTTGAATGACGTGCTAAATTGTAATTGTTCTCAAAAAAATAAATGATGGCTACTGACGCTCCTGCTCGTTTCGAAGAACGAGTGGAAGGGAAGAGGGGGAAGAAGGAACAGATAGTCCAAGTTGAGAGATCGAAACATGTTCTCTCACTGGCAGAAGAGTGAAGACAGTGGGTCATCTATATGAAAAGGACTTACAAGAGGATCTATGTGGATGAAGGGGTAGAACACAACTTCAAACTCATTTCTCCGAGCTGAAACTTTCAGGGTAACGTCCCCAGAGACCTTCAAGAGGATCACAAAAGTGTATTAATTTTCTTTAACTCTTTATCGAGCGGTTGTCTATAAGATCCGAGACACATCCGCTCAAGAATGAGTTACAGATAATGAAGCTGCATTAATTATGAGCTGAGATAGCCCCTTATTGAGTGCTCCTCTGAGTCCTCTCCCTACCCTCTCCTTCTGCCCTCCACTCCCCTTCCTCACAATTAATGAAAAAAATGTATTTAAAATCGAATTTCATAGTTTTAGCAACGTGAAATAGCCTATCCGAAGCAGAATTTTACGTAGAATCAACCTGTCAAGAAGTTCATATCTTTCCTCTAACGAAATATATTTGACTGGGGAACTGGGCGATTCCGCCGGAATCCCCCCTGTAACATGCGGAATTCCTGCCAACTGTACTTTCGGAATTGGGCAACAAAATAAATCTATTGTAGGTACTGAACAACAACAGATTATTTTCAATTGAGACGTGATTACGTAGCATAATAAGAGACTGTATTGTTCAAACGTTTTCATTCATACGTATAGCCAATGATCAAGTACACATTCCGATCCCTTGATAGATTTGCATGGCGCATAAGTTGAATGCATACGAACCAGGGGTTCAAAAACGGTAAATTTACCGTCATTCTTCTCCGTCGCGTTGTTGTCTATATGGGAATGATACAACAGCGCGGCGGAGAAGAATGACGACAATTTTACCGATTTTGAACCTCTAATACGAACCTATCTGTTGGTCCATTACAGCTGCTCTTGCCTACTCTCGCACATCTGTTTCCTGAAATGTCTGCCACACACAAACACTCTCTTATCCGCTGACCTTGGACCCATATTGTTAGCTTTCGATACTTTGTCGCCGTGTTGGAGTACTTGACACTTTATAATCAAAAATTAAAATCAAATTCCTTGAACTTACTTGATTATTTACATTGTTAGAATATTTATCTAAACAACCATTTGAGCGATGAATATTTCCGACTGCATTACCTTGCACAAGAATGGCAGCTGTGTAAGTTATTTATCTTTTTTTAAAAATAAGCATTCGATTAAATATTTCCCTACATATATGTGTCCCGTTCAGACTGGCCTTTACACAGAACTTTGCCAGTCTTGCTTCGCAGCAATACTCAATTGAACATCGGAACTCGAAAAGGCTGGTAATCACCACTATTATGTGAAAATAACTGATTTTATGCCGACACATTTTTATGTATTTCTCCTGCATTCATCCGGTTGTTGGTCATCATAGTGTTCGTGTTCGTAGTGCTGATTATTTTTATACAAGGTAAATAGTCGAACTAATTTCCGTCAAATCTCACAGAAGAGTACGACAGTTCATGAAGTTACTGCAAAGGCGTGACTATCAAAATTTTAATTTAGAGGATATTGGATCAGTGACTTTAGTGCAAGTGGCATTCGTCTAATCTCGGCGGAACGGTTTACTCTCTCATGGGTTGTCTATCACATGAGAGAGTAAACCGCTCCGCGAAGATTAGACGAATGAGAATTGCACTAAAGTCACCGACAGCGAAACCTTACTGTTGGTATCAATACTAATTTTTCCACAACAATGTTCTTCCTTTCAGTTCTCTCGGTCGTTATTCGCTCATTGAGTAACAAATTCCCCAGATTTGGAAAAATTGTTTGTGGCTCACGCAAAAAGGAGGAGGTTACAATAGAATATCCAAAGTACCTAATATATTTGCTTCCAGGATCATTCATTCACAGAAGTATGCTGGTGTTACTGCAAGGCAATAGCCAATGGAACGTGGAAAATGCATTTGGTATTCAAGCAGATCATGTATAATATTTTCTAATTCTGAAACAATTTCCCGGTAATTAATGAAACAATTTTGTTAATGCGTATTTTAATGAAGGAAAGTCACATTTTAGATAAACGAATTTGTTTGCCAATTCTGCGTTATTTCGGTTCTCGGTGTCATCTTCTTTATAACACCGTGTAAGTGAGATATACATAAGTAGGTGGCCGGCCGGTAACAAATAACTGCGCGATGGAACCGACAAATGCAGCACTTTTTAAAAAAAAAACTAACCATTTTATAAAAGGGTCCTTCCACGACTTCCAGGCATGCAGGGGACTATCGAAGCATTGATGTTTTCAGGAAACTAACGCAACAACGTGCACGTCGTGTGCTTCTTTGATTGTAAAACTCGCTGCATTTTTCGAGAGAGGAGCAAAGGTAGGCAAATAATACAGGCATCTGTGAATAGTATTGTTTCCAAAACAGGACAAAAACTTTCATTCGTCAAAACTCCGCGGGGCTGTCTTCTTTATTATTCCATCTCTTTTACCGTTTAAAAGCCATTGTGAATCGTGTACTTACTTTATCTCTCATCAATCGCATAGTATGGGTTACTATTCTCTATCTACGATTAGAAGAAAGAAATTATTCCCAACACTTTTGTGTTTTCAAAATCAAACTTACAAAAAATTCTCATTCGTCAAATCTCCGCGGAGTATGATTCTAACAAAAACAGCCATCTGAGATATTGAAATGAGCATTTAGTTCAAATCACTATCGGATGAAGGCTGTTATGTCTACACCAACCTTCATTACATACTAAATATACTTTTATACCTCGTAATGCTATTCATTCTCTATTGGACCAGTGAGTATTCTCATTCCACTCTCAAGTTAACTCCTAAATTTAATAATAGTTCCTTTTCAGTGCGATTCGTGTCAATGGCATGTTCCTCAACCACTGCAAATGTAAGTAACTTGTAGAAGTTGATAGCGCTAGCCAAGTCATCGTTTCAGGAAATAATCAGTGCCGGCAGACTTGGATCTCTTAAGGGACCACACATGGCTACTGAGTGTCAGATAGCAACGATCTCATAGAAACTTGTAATTCATTAAAGACCGGAGACTTGTAACTAAATAAAGACTTCTTCCATAATTGCCTATTGTCTCTTTTTCTTTACTTCGTTTCTCCTGATCGCGGGCACCTCTATATCTTGTCTTCAAGCGGTGGCAATTGATGAAAGACAAGAGCGCCTTGGAATTTTGCACCATCATCATACTCCCGGCGAATTTCACCATAATGATGCAAAAGTCCATGGCGCTCTTGTCTTGGCCACTGTCCGTACGGCAGCTGCATGCCTCCTCCCAATGTCTCTGTAACTCTTCCCCTCCCGGTTTCTCATTTCTCTCGACCACTGACCCAGTGCCATTTGGCTCCCTATGGGACATCGACTAAGGGCCCTCGTCCCATAAACTGGCCATGAACCTTCCTTCTGGTGAAAAAGGCAAATGCGGCACGAGCACTTGCGCCACAATGGTGAAATGAAAACTTGACTTGAGGGTCGACTTATGTCCACTTCATCATTATGACGCAAGTGTTCGTGTAGCAATTGCATTTTGGTTCCATTCTGCACTGTCCTCCTTTTCATTGTTTGCTAAATGGAATGCCCATTCTACGCGAATTATTCAAGAAGACTTTTAGAGAACATTTATGATTATATCAGACTGCATTCAAATGTACACGAATGGCAGTTGTGTGAGTTCCATTCGTTAGTATCTTTAATTTTTTAGGAACCTTTATAGGCTAAAATTAATTTGTCCTTACTTACAGGCAGAAGTCTCGATGGGAGACTGCTGGGACTGCATTATTGCAATATCCAACGCAACTTTGAATCTCGAAAAGGTAAGACATACTGTAGGTATGATAATATAATAAACAATTAAATGAAATACGAGTTAGCACAATAAAAAAATATACATAAATACAAACGAAGTTAATTCAGATGGGTGCCATCCAATGTCTTCGTCCACAATTCAAGCAAGTATTAGTCGTTTCCTCGATTATCGTCATTGCTGCATCCATATTAAGCTGGTAAATTGAGTTATGTGTTAGAGCTAATAATAACATGGACAGTTGCGCCATAATTTTCGTTGTTTTCACAGTGCTAGATATCCATTTCAGCATTGTGGCGCAAGTGATCATGGCGCTGTTTTTTTTTCACCCCAGGCCTCTTTTAGACCGTTCATTCGTTTCTATTGTTCCAAAAAAGGTGCTCGAACGATTGGACTTAGATATAATTTTTAAAAAACAGATTCGATTGCAGCTTTGTCTATCGAACGTAGAGACAACAGCTCGACAGAGATTCGACGGCTATTTTATCGTTTTAAAAACGCTAGACTACACTTATTCTGATTTTCTTCATTATCAGTTCTGATCTGCCGTGGACTGGGCCGTGTCAAAAAACAAAACGAAGATACGTGCAAACACGAGGTTGATACGAAATCTGATCGAAATTATTACCTTTGGTTTTCAGGATAATCTCACCATGAAAGATTGCTGTAATTATACGTTGGATGTACTCACTTTTCGCGTTCGCAACGTATGTATATGCCCACATGAATCAGTTAGTTGAACAATAGTAGATGCATCTAGATCTAGATCTATGAGCACATTCACGATAAAAAAATTTATCTAACAAGGGCAAATTTACAGAAGCGAATCTACATTTACATTCTTTGGGTGTTCGGCGTCTGCGTGGCATTTATGCAAAAACATGGTGGTAGGTGGCTGAGGGAAGGATAAGTGCGTCATGGACATTTGCGCCAACATGGTGAAATTGAGAATTGAGATGACTTGAGCCGTGATATGATGGCTACGATGACTTCACCATTAAGGCGCAAATGTTCTTGGCGCATTTGTCTTTCACCCGATAGGCCCTTCAACTGTCTCGACAGTTACAACCTCATTTTTGCCAGGAGTCCAACACAACTTCGTGCACAGACTGTATTCCTGTAATTCTAGCACGCGCGGTCTTCTACCAAGGCCTTGGGGTGAGAAAGTTGTGGCCATTTCAAATTTAATGCATTCATTGCAGTTTCGTACCCTATCGGATGAACACTGTTTTGTTTACACAAACGTTCACGCGATCTACCTTTTTCTTTTTGGATGTGTAATGTCCTGCTACACATACGTGATAATAAAAATTAATAGTAAGATTATATATCATGCTTTCGCAGAATCCTTTGTTCCATTTTCAGGGCCTTTTCGAACCTGGAGCTATTCAAATTTCATCTATTCGTTACGAGAAATCAGGCCATATCCGCAACGGAAGAGCCATGCAAACACAAGACAACATATTCCCATATTCCGCCCGATACTTCTTTTGTGTGAATGAGTGACAGTTTGAAATTCCGCTCACTCTTTGTTGGCCGCAATTTGAAGTTCTAGATAAATGGCAATTTTTTAAACTGTTCTACCCGTTGTGCGTAAACTAGGGATCGTAGAGCACGGTTATTAGAAATATCAACCTACAGTACCCCGCACGGTATTTGTGAATTCAGCAACATGTTGCACGTAACGGTAAAACCCACAGACTTCGCCCTGAAGGGGGCGGGGGCAAAGTTGACTAAACATCTAGTATTTGTATCCCACCACACATTCATTGTATCTTTCATTTAAATATGGCTCACAATTTATCCTTTAATTGGAAAATAGCAGTGATGATGAAGAATAGTGAAAGAGGTAATGCAACAATATATGTGGTGACATTGCTTGTGAAACTGTCGACTGGAATGTTCACTTCTTTCCGGATTTCTTGATGCCGGTTCCGGATCCTGAAATGGAATCATAAACGAAAGCTATTGAATTTGATATTCATGTAAACCTCTACAAGCCGGATGTGCCGGAAGGAACGGGGTCTGAGGCACCTGACTCCAGTCCCCCCGGCCCATCAACTTGTAGAGAACTTTATTTTAGTAGCTGATAACTGTGAACCACTTCTAAATTACATAACTTAAAAATCTTTATCATTCCTCTAACCACTAGTCGTGATGTCACATGTTATTCTACAAGTTGTGAATCCTGAAGGACTCGCAAGGAGCGGCAGGCTCTCGAAAGCCGCCTGGGAGGATTACGTTTTTGAGCTTTACTTTTCATTGGTGAAATATTTTTGCATGTAACCAACAGACGAAATGTGATCAATCTGGTCGCAGAATTGCCTGTTGTCAGAAATATGCAACTCTATCGCTGAAAGAAATTGCAGGGCAGTTCGTCTTTACCAGGTGAAAATCACATCGTTTTCTTCCACGATATTATCGCATATTTTTAAAAACGTATAAAATTTTGTGATACAATGATCCGCCTGTTGAATGCGTGGTCAAAATATATAACCATTTAAAAGTAAAGCTGAAAAATTGCATAATGCGAGAAGCTCTCGAGAGACTCCTGCGTTACATCCTGCAGGAATTACAACTTGTAGCGGTGACTATTGCCTTAGCGGTACATGAATTCACATTAATTCAAATGTCCTACCCATGGGTCCCTTTTGGGAAGCCTTGGCAGCTGCTTCCTTGATCTTCTTAGCTTCTTCTAGCCTCTGCTTCTTGAGTGCAAGGTCGTCATCGTCCAATTCCTTGGTTTCCTTCTTGGGAGCCTTCAGGGGCTTCGCTTTTCCTCCTTGACGGCCGGACATCGTGGATTCTTTAGTACGGGATGAGACTGCAAAATGAATATTCGTAAATGAAAAAATACAATTGATCTTAATTGAATAGAGCACGACACTAAACTAAAATAAGCAATTTGCGAGCATTTATGACTGTAGAAACATTTGGCTGAATGGATTCCGCTCGGCTTCCTCAATAACATCAGGGAATTTTTTTTTAATTTAAAACTAGAATAACTATAGAATCCGCCAACAAAAAAGCACAGCTACGTCATTTGCAAATAAGACCGGCGGCAGTAAATTTTGAGTAACGCGTTAGACGATCAACAATCTCTCAAAGGTCTTTTCAGGGAAAGGAAAGGAATACGCAGGAAAAAAACAGTCCATAAACCTTACGAAAGGCATTGAGCAATGTTGGGTAAATCTAAAAGCGCATGATGGAACGAACAACTATCGCGCGATAAACGCGGAAGGGGGAAATTTTTGCGGGAAAATGCTCTCGTTCAAATTCATAGGTACTTTTTTACGGATGCAGTTTACCGATGTCAAAAATCAAATTATTTCTTGAGTTTTTTCTTCATAAATATTTCTGAAATATCGCAGCAAACTAATGCGCAGGCAAGAAGTTTCAAATCAGCAAAAATAAATACTTTTTTTGCATCAAGATTTAGGGAATAGTTTATCTATACCGGATAGACCATCACATTGCCGACACTGGGGGCCAGATATATATGAAAGCATAAATACGTATAAATCAGGGAAAATAACAAAAATCCACACCGAATAATTCGTTTATTCACCAAAAATATCTTTAAAAAGCACCGCGAAAATGAAACAAGTTTGTGCACCAAAACTCGCATTATTGCTGATACAATCGTAATCGATAAAAATCGAGGCACTAAAATAAAGAGGTACTGACAAGGATATAATATAATACAGAGAGAGCACAACCACGGAACATAATATCGAAAAAGAAAGCCCTGAACTGACTCAAGATCAAGAGAAAAGCAAAGTACTTTTACGCATGAAGCCAATTCAGGACTAGGGTTGAGGAGGGCTGGTGAAGGGAATATCAGAATAAATATTACTGTAATTAATAGAGACCGCGCAACGGATATACCCGTCACTCCTGAATGAATTCGAGAAGAATGAAATGGATGCGGATAGTATCCGTTTGCAACGTATCCAATTGGCGGTCTTTAGTAATTTACTCGTAAAACAGTGCAGTTATTTACTCGCCTTGTAGGAGTAGGCGGAAAAGCACGCGTGATTGTCTACAAGAACGGTGGGATGAGGAGGAATTTGAATGTGGGAGGGGGATGAACGAAACAATGCCCAGATAAAATAGGATTCTTACATTCTCATGTCTGGATGAACCAAACGTGTTTTGCGAGAGCCTAATAGGGCAAAGCATCGATATCGGGGGTATCTCACAAGTACAGTAACAGGTCATTGAATGAGCTACACTCACTACTGTATGGGGAAGGGACGAAAATAGAAGGATGCACAAGAGAGATGAAAGAAAAATGGGAAAGGGCACTCAGAGCACGATCGAAATACTGACAGTGGTGTTCATCTGACAGTACTGATTGGGCAGAATAGGATCGCACACTTGCACACTACTGAGATTGAGAGATCACTACAAGTGGGCTACAGTACTCAAAAACAATCGTGGTGGGTCAAAGACTACACTTAATCACAAACTACAGTAAGTCATGGGGAAAGAAGGGTGACAGCTTGAGAGATCTTACAATCTACAGTATCCCGGATACAATCGTGGTAGGAGCCCGCCTAGTTCTCTCCCAGTTGGTGCTCCAATTCTGCTGCCATGTCGTCGAATTCATCGTCATCCTCATCTTCGTTTTCTTCATCGCCTCGATCCCAGCCCTCGGCATAACTGCAAAATTCTACCGTAATTAGGGAAATTCGCGGAGATACACAAACGTACATGGGCAGGATAGTTAAAAATAACTAAAAACTCAGCAAATGTCATGGGAGTTATTCTGCAGAGTGGAACTTTTCAATTTTCACCGTGCAAATGTTATGTTATCCACTCTGTAAATGAATCCTAATTTGTGTTGGAGGCATTCTGCATTGAAATTATTCTCATGATCCCTGCCCATGTATGCACAAATAGCTACCGTAACCAAGAAGTTAGTTGCAAGACACTCTCACTCTTTCTCTCCCTCTCCGTCGTCCAGTGCGGGATCCTCTTCTTCCTCCACATTCCTCTCCTCTCCTCCCTTCTTCGGTCGCTTCGTCGACGGGCCTCCAAAGTCGTCATCTGCAACATCGGAGTTGATTGATAACCATGTAAGCAAAATCCAAGCAAGAATTATCAAAAAAAGGAAAAGATCCCAAACTTATAAAATACTCACAACACCGAATCAATTGGTTCAGTACCATTTCAAATTTTTAAAAAATCCTAACGATGCCAAACATGCAACAGTCAGCGAGTTACGATAATTAGCTCAATCATTAGCCGAGACTCTCGGCCCGAGAGTATAAAAATCGTCAATTGCAGATTCGAATTTGATGAATAAACATATAAATGTCTACCGACTTAAAGGTAAAATCCATCAACACGTTAAAAATCATCGAGGTCTTATAAAATGCTCGCAACACCGAATCACTAAGTTTTGCAGTTAATCGATTTTTTTATATCAAAGAATGCTGAACATATACCGTACCCCCTACAGTACCACCCCCTCCCCTCCCCACTTACCCTCATCATCATCACTCTCTTCCTCCTTCGATCCTGTGTATCCACGGTCCCTTGCCTCGGGGCACAACTTCCTCTTGAGAGAAGCAGAAGAGGACGAGGAAGAGTGGCGCACATGGAATGAAGACGATGGCTGCAAGGGGGATTAGAAATTGGGACAATATTATTTTTAAAATAATTAAACCAAAATGCACTTCCAACTATTGGTCCATCGAGAAATCTAGTGTATTAACTCATTGTTGACAAGTCTACAGAACAAAATGGAGGAGCATTCAGAAGACACATCACATGATGCTTGACATTTTGTGGTCACAGCTATATAACGCTTCCCAACTTCATCTACCTCATCATCTACTTTATCTACAACGTGATACTTGGAACGGTTTATTAAAGGAACAAGTCATTTTGGAACTTTCGTGTGCCTAATGCCTCGTAGGTCCCAGTGGAAGATAGTTCCAAATGTGGCGTTCCTAAATGACAGTTCCAAACTGTCACGTTGCCACCTTATGCAACTACTCGGTCTCTCCTACTTTCATCCCTGTTCGGATGAAAGTCATGAGCGCCGTGGAAAATTTCGACGATAGAGTGATTAAAACTATAGCGCATCTTTCCATTTCACCAATGTGGCGCAAATGTCCACGGCGTTCGTTTCTTTCACTCTCCACTCACCTCTACCTGCTCCTCACTCACTTCCTCTCCTCCTCCTCCCTCCTCTTCAGCCTCATCCTCTCCCACATCTTCATCATTCTCCTCTTGAACATCTTCATCATCATCGTCGTCGTCTCCTCCCTCCGACAGCGCCTCATCCACCTGAAAGCGAAAACAATAATTTTAATAAAAGTATTATTGAAAAATTGTATGGGAATGTCATAATGATTAGAGCGACACTTCTGACATAACAATTCCATAATTCATTTTTAAATTTTCCGATAGGAAACTATGATTCATCTGTTTCAACTGAGCTAGCAATAGTTATAGAGAGCACATGGCAAGAAATCAACTGCCAATTTTCCCGCATATTCACTTGCTTCACCCTTGTCTTCGGTATCCGTACCCAAGTCAATCACAATCTACCGTAATACTACCGTACCTCACTGGTCATGTCCGTGAGCAGATCCCTGCCCATAGAGGGTATCTTCGCGAGATCGGGCACCACACTCGATCCGAGAGGAGCGCCCACTGGCATATCGGCAGATGCGCTCAGAGCGAATGATGATTCGTCCACCTGTGTAATTGCATATTGTATTCCGGAGGATCAACCATAAGGGGATAATGGTCCTGTCGGAGGACTGCTTATAAATAAACCTCATACACTTATCAAATCATCGAAATACATATTAACATCTCTTGTTTGTCTGCGTGCATGCTTAACCAGCCTGACGTCATCAATCGATCAATAGCGAAGCAGTGCGCAGCTCGGTTGGCTGGATCATAATGCGGAAGACAGACTAGTACCCCGCATATTTTGAGCTACTTCTCGTTTATAAAAGTGGCAATAAAAATAAGGGCCGATCGAGTTCTAAGTCCTAGCAGGTAAAAATATCAAAGCAATTCAAAGTCCAACCAGTATTGGATACATCATCTTGATCTGGCTATAGTATCTATCGCGCTACAGTATCCATGTATCCTACAGTGTACAGTATACCGTACCTTCCTCCATTGCTCGAGGCACGCGTACAGCCAGTCGGGTCTCACTACGGGCACGCCCTTCCTGATCGCCTCGTGCACCTTCCTGAATCAGAGCGAATTGAAAAATCATAATCGTTCAAAATAAATGAGGAGCAAATATCCATCACTAGACTATTCACAAACTTGTATATTTACAGTTTCTGCTGCACAAGTGTGCCAGGTTTCAAACTCAACAAACATTTTTAAAAAGTAGATAGTTTTCGTACTTATTCATAGAGAACTACTTTTCCTCGAGTTGAATTGATATCAATGTAGATAAATTATTATTAATGCTTTAGAGAAAAAAAACTCACGTCGTTCCCCATCTCGCAGCCACAACGTGCGTCGTTTGCGTGTCCACCTGGAGCATGTAGGTTTCACAAAGGTAATGAAAATCAAGAAAGGTGAAATATGCAAGTGAATGCCCTATTCACATTTCAATGATAAAAAAATCGCTATGACTAAGAGTGGGGAAACAAGTACTGTACCTTCTCCGCGACTCTCGCCCCGAACTGCACACAGATACGGTAGGCGTCCGATCGATTGGCCTTCATCCCGATGGGCACCACTCCTACAAGGAGAATATTCATTTCCTCTAGGCACAAAGATCATTGATCAGGGTCTAATCGATAAAAATTAAGCTGAAGAATACTGTAGCTACCGTACCAGACAGCACGATGACGCATCCCTTCAGGACCTGGGCACGCAGGAAGCTGATCACTAGCTGAAACAAGAAATTGTTCTTTCGAATCTGCTTGGCCTAATTCGACGAATCTCTTCCCGCGTGTTTGTGGCAACAACACCTATACAAAGGTTGAATGTCTATCGGTAACACAATAAGTACCCATTAGGAAATTGTCATCAAAAAGTGCCGAAAGCTGAAATTACTTCTCCTGCATTCATTGCGGGTATTTTTCTTCACCCTGCTGTTCGCAAGATGACTTTAATTTAACCAAAGGCATTTCCTTTATGTGATTTAAAAAAAATCTTTTCAAGAATCCTACCTTCAGATCCTTGACCACTCCGTGCTCATCGTACTTCTTGTAGAACTCTGCATGGATGTTCTTTAGCACCTGAAACGCAGATAAAGTCATCCGATCTCCAAACACATCCTGTATGAAGAAGTCCTGCCACAATTACGTCAGAAAGATACCATTAAATTTGTGGCACAAGTATCTACGACCCGTTACCATTATCTTCCTTACGGTCTCACTTCTTTCCTCCTCCTCTCTCTTTCTCAGCCCTCTCCTTTTCCCCTCCCTCGCTATGCTCTTCCCCCACCTACCGTCTCCACATGCACTAGTGCCTCGTCGTTGTCCTCGGGAAGTTCGTGCTCATACTCCTTCTCTTCGCCCTTAATCAATCAATCAATAACACATTGCAAAGCCTAGCCTAGCATGTTATTCCCTGGAAGAGCGACTAATTGAAATCGCAATTTAATTCTCGCACGAGGAGTCACTTCTCTCATAATTTTGGCATTATTCTCCCTCCCACCTTCTTCTGTTCTTCCACTTCCTTATCCTCCTCTTCCTCTTCTTTCTTATCCTCTGCCTCTTTCTCCTTCTTCTCCTCCTCTTTCGTCTCTGCCTTCATCTCCTCATCCACGAGAAGACTGAAATGATTTAAATAAAGCAGAATGTCTATCAGTGTCGTGATCACAGCCGAAAAATACAAGTTTCATTGAGCATACAACCGACATGAAAAAATGTCCCATAAAGCCTATTTGCAAACTCCGTGATGTTGCGTTTCAAAGATCTCATAATATGGACGAAATGCGAATTTTGCCAATAATCATACACCTGGATATCAATATCCTTAGGCAGGAAAATAAGAATTCAAAAAGTCACCTCGTCTCCGTCTCCTCCTCCTCGTCCTTCTGCTCGCTCTCCCTCCTTTCCGCTACCTGCGGGGGAGCACTGTTGCTGGAGGTACTGCCCGGAGGGGCGTTGATGTCGTCAACGTCGGGGAAGTACTTGTACGGGCGAAGCTGAACGAGAGGGTTACGGTACTGTCTATATACGGTAAGAGGTCCGAACGAGGTTACTGTAACAGCTAACGAGGCTACTGTGAGGTCTACATAGGGTTACAGTAGCAACTGACAAGATTCCAGTAGATGAGGTGAAAAAGATTACGGTAAAGATATTGTAAGGAACTACCTAAGTGGTTGCAATGAGCATGCGTTGTGTGATTAGGTACTATGTCAAAGTAACACATTGGATCAAGATGGCTCTCAGTCTCAATGCACATTCATAAAAACAAGCGGTTGCTCGAATTCAACGGGTCCCACCAAAAATTTCAAAGACAACTATCCACTTTTTCATTTAGCGAATGGAAGGGAAGTAACTTAATGTGATTTGAAGCCAATTCACGTCCTCGAATCCCGGGTGGAAATGTACCGTATACCTGAATAAGCGCATTGCTGAACTCCCACACGTCCGGTCGATCGTCGATGATCGCCACCATCTCCTCTCCCACGGGGAAGAGTGCCTGCACATCAATACATTGCGGCGGGAAATTTTGAATTTGAATTCAGGCAGGAAATTTCGCTCTCACCGAGAGATTGCGCGACTTGTGGTGCTGACTGAAGCTCTCGTCTCGGGAGAGTATGCGGTGCTCGAAGATGCGCTTCTCCGGATCGATGATCTGGAAATTTTCAAATTTGGCGCCATATTGACAGAGGCGGGAGATTCAAACCTCGGCAATCTTGTGTGCGTACTGTCGTTGACCGAACGTCACTATGTGCATCTCGTATAGAGATGAGAGTGCCTAAAACATGTAGAATGAGCTCATTAATGAATAGGGAAGCGAACCCAAACAGAAGTGCATTTTCCTGTCGTCTAATTCCATCGGAGCCGCTGTCCATCACTTGGGAGAGACAACAGCTCCGAGGGAATTAGATGATAGAAGTGTGCATTTCTGCTTGGATGCCGTTCTCTATCAATGACTGATCAATTCATCAGTTGCAGGAAATTTCCTCCTCTTTTCAAATGTGCATGAAACATAAACTGGCTGGGAATCCGCTAAAATAAGACCCTTGGAAAAAGATTTAAGGTAAAGTGTACAGATGTGACTAAATGAGTGAGAGTAAGATTTCAGATAAGATTAGTAGGAAATTCAGGAAAACTACGACTAATTTACTTGAAAGACCATAATTTAGATTATCTGAGGGATGACTTGTGCATTAAACTCAAGGGCTGAAATCGTGTTTTATGCACATTGATAAACTCCAATTCAACATGTTGAGTGATCCATGTGATTTCACGTCAATGCTTCCTGATTGTTGCAATGTCACTTCATCCTAATTGTAAGCACTACCGTAACCAGCCCCGTATTCCCCTCAATCAGGCAGAAGTTACCCTACCTTGAAGAAGCTCCTGGTGTGTGGTCGCAACTTCGTCCAGTGCGTGCCTCCGAACAGATGGAAGTGAGTGATGTCAGGGTGCTGAAATAGGCTACAGTAAGCTCAGATTCCCCCTTGTCTGACTCTCACCACCTGTTACCGTAACCCTCTCCGATCGCCAACTGACCTTGGTCGGATCGAATTTCGGTGGCCGATTTGTCGTGTGAATCACAGTCTGGTCCAGATCAACCAGAAGAACCAACTGCAATGTTTAATCCCATGCACTTACAGTATTCCGACCGCAAACTGACCTTTCTTGATTTGAGACAGTGCGCGCGGTCCTTGTCACCGTAGTGCATCGCGAGCTGAAAAACTCAAGTAATATTATTCCCCGCGCGCGGGAACTTCAAACCTCTTTGGAAACGTGCAGCTCGGGTACGTTGTGGATCATGGGCACACTGGCCGCCGTCACGATTGCGCGCTGTCCCGCACGGCCGTCCTTCCTTTAAAATACACTGTTTGAATTGGCGGGAATTCAAACTGACTCTCGGAGGTTCATTCCACAGTTGGCGCACATGTCCTTCATGACGATGGGGTGGGCGCATGGAGCGATCGTGCATACGGGGGCGGACGGGGCGATGGTCTCGCCGCGACGCGTCTGAACAAGCGTTGCGGTTGGAAATCACAACTTGCAATTCCCGCAGGTTAAAAAAAGGTTTCGCGTGTATTATATGGGAAGAGATGCACGTAGTTTTATAGAAGAGAAAGATAATAGATGGTATCGTCGCACTCACGCCGGGATTGAATTTGACGATGCCGTCGCAGGGAGCACGCAGTTTGCTGGTCGCACTCTTCGGATCTGCACCCACTTGTCGGTACTCGAGCACCACCTGAATCAGGCAAATACCGTAGTACTCTTGGGTACTGCACAGGTCGTGAGCACGCACTAACATTTACCAGAGGCGCCTACAAATTTTGGAAACTGCACAATTGCGATTGTGTACCCCCTAGAGTGGCAATTCGACTACTTTCTGGGTTATGTTTCATAGAGGGCACCTCATCTTCAAACACATATCGTTGAAACATAACCCAGCAAGTAATGAATCCTTCCCCACCCAAACATACCGAATCCTTAGTCAAGTAACTGCCGTCTGCACATTTCCTAATTGCAATCACACAGGGTCCAGGCTCGGAGGAGGGAAAGAGCAGCTCTTCCGACATCTTACTGTTCCTGAGATCAATCGATACAACTCCTAGAGTACGGTAGGACTTGAAATGCTGTATTTGGCTTGTGTGACCCATAGTCTGTATGGGCCATAGAACACTAGGGACATTGTCAATACAATTTCGAAGAGTAGCTACTTGCCGTATGATTCGAAAGTGTCTGCCACTTCGACCTGTCGACAGAATGGAATGAAATTTGCACGAGTAACATCTTTGACCCAGTGAACTCCTAGTATACTGTAGGAACAAAACGTCTACAGTACCTTCACTCAATTGACGACGATGGACTCCCCACTGTCTCCGCTGGGCAGCGGGAATGGACAAAAATACCGGCTTGACTCCCAACTGGAAAAATATGTTGCCGGGAATTGCCGAGACAAAATTGAAATAGAAAACAAACAATTGTTAATAAGGTAGCCTCATAGAGGGCACGACGCTTGACGGATACGGTATCAATCAATAAGCACGGTTACTGTAGCAGCCTTTATTATCATCCGAGTCACGCAACGAAAACAAATACAAATCCAAGATTCAAATAAAATATTCTTCTTTTAGGAATGCGATGATATGAGGTCGTACGGACCAAAACGAGTTGTTGAACTTCACTTGAAACAAATAACAACAGAAAATGAAGGAGAGCTGCGGAATAAAACCATATCAAAGTCAACTCCAATTCGCTTACAAAAACTAGTAAAACCGGGACTTTTTTTGCGCATTTTTCTAAAATTATTTGCCAGAAATAAAAAAAAACATTGCCAACATCGCAAACTGAAAAGATACAATAACAGCCCGTTTCGTAAAGGGTCACGAATACATTCAATAGAGTCAAACATTCAATAACATAGAAAACATGACAAGAAAGTAAAACTCTGTGGTTATGGTGTGTTCAGGGTACGGTAGCCGACGTATATGAAATTTAGGATGGTGGCAGGTGGAGGGTGATCTTCATCTGGGGTACGGTAGCGGGTGCTCGATCGAAGACTTGCGCTATGCCCATATTTCCGGACTGAAAAGGCGTTTTTAAAACTCAATACTGATATTGGATTCAATTGGCTATGAAATTGGAACAATGTATTATGCCCAGCCACAAACATCGAATCACCTGCTCATCATTTCCCAATATTGGCAGACATCGAAAGATCAAAGATCAGATTCACTAACCTTCGGTCGCTCCGTCTTGCTAGTTCTCGTCTCGCGTCTCAAACCTTCCTCGGTTCTGCAATTGTGTTCATCTACGAAGATCTGAGCCAGTTGAACATTCTACATGGATTACAGTACAACAACACGACTTCATTGAGCTCCACCGGTATTGGATATGACCTTTCATGTCCCTGTTGCTTTACATGACCCATGATCTAACCCAACTGAACTCCATAGATATGCCACCGTACCTTATTGATCGTCTTTCTTTCTCCTTCGTCTCACTTCCCTCGCGGGGCTCTTCCGTCGACTCTTCCTTTCCGTCCTGAAATGTCTAGTGTATCGTTATAAGAGGCTAAGGCATACTCTATCAACCATTACTTCCTATTTGGTGCGTATTTGCGCCGTGATATTTCGTAAACCTCGGCTACCGTAACCCCAAATAAACAGGGTAAATACCGTTTTCCTCCTCTTCTTCCTGTCCTCCTCATCACTGTCCGAGTCACCGTGCTCCCGCTTCTTCTTATCTTTCCTTTCCTGCAATCGAGTATATAATTTCTTACCATTTCCAACAAAGATATAATTGGAATGGTAATATGCGTAGCAACATAACCCCACGGCAATGCTTCGATTCACCAGGAATATTTTCTGCCTGAAATTGGGAAAAGACGAGATAAAACCATTGACTTTCTTCCAGATCAAGAACTGGTGAATCGACGTATTACCAACTGCATATTTAGGCAGTCATTAATTTGCATCGATTCGGCAAGGCATTCGAAGTCTCACGACCTAACCCACTAATTGTATGTCATTCAACCAATTAAACTCCCATAACCCCACCAACCTTCTTGCTCTTCCTGTGCTTGTGTCGCTCCCTCCTCTCCTCTTCCTCCTCCTCCTCCCTTCTCTTCCTCTCCTCTTTCTCTATCCTCTCTTTGCTTGTCCTACTCTCCCTCCTCCTCTCCTCTGGCTTCTCCCTCCTTCCTTCCTTCTCCATCCTCCTCTCCTTCTCTTCCCTTCTCCTTTCTTCCTTCTCTTGTCTCTCCTTCTCCACTACTCTTATTCCTTCCTTCTTCATCTTCTCAGCCCTCTCCTTAATCTCCATGGCCTCTCGTCTTTCCATCTTCTTCCTCCTCTCCTCCTTTTCTATTCTCTCCATTTCAACTGCACTCCTTCTTCTTTCTTCTCTTTCCTTCTCTTCCTTCTCCATCCTCTCCTTTTCCAATGCACATCTTCTTTCTTCCCTTTCCTTCTCTTCTTTCTCTGCCCTCTCCTGATTGGCCACACTCTCTCTTCTCTCCTCCTGTTCTGTCTTCTCTATCGTCTCCTTCTCTGCAGTACCTCCTCTCCTCTCCTCCATCTCTGTCTTCTCTGGTCTCTCCTTATCATCCATGCTCTCTCTCCTCTCCTCCATCTTCCCTTCCCTCTCTCCATTCTCGCTGCTCCTATTCCTCTCGGTTCGAATGTCGGCGGACTCTTCGTCATCATCACTGGAAACAAAATGTGAAAAAAAATTTTTACATCGCCCGGTGATTTTATGCCAGTAACCCCACATAAATATCCCATTATTGCTGTTCATCCAATTGCAAGTGGTATGTTGTCCTAGGTCCAACCCAACTGAACACTAACTGGCTAAAGAGGTCTGCTGAGGAAGGCAAACTGCAGAGCCAGAAAGTTCCTCTGATCCTAGATCCGACCCATATAAACTCTCAGCCGCATACTGTAATCCACTGTAACCAACCTCCTCTTCCTGTCCCTCTTCGCCTTCTTCTCTTTCTTGTGTTTCTTATGCTTCTTGTGCTTCTTCTCCCTGCCCTTGTCGTTGTCATCTCCTGTAAGAAATATGATTTAGAAAAAATAAACCATAACAAATATCCAGAAGCATTCAAGTTGCAAGAGGTTCATAAGGGCCATAGCAATTATTCCACAGCAATTGGAGACGGGATTCTCTCACTATCAGGGATAAAAACAAATATCAGCTAAAATTCCCAATCAAACCTCCCGGACTACCAAATGGAATCTAACCATGTCTGCCGTAACCCACCCTGACTACTCTCCGCTTCCTTCTTTATTTTCAGTGTATTTTGAAAAATATGAAAATAAGATCCAGGAGGATTCAGGTAGCAAGAGGTTCATAAGGGTCATAGCAAATTTCCCCTAGCAATTAGAGCAGTGTAGCTGCGGCTAAATAAAAACAAATTACCAGTTAAATTTTCTAATCAAACCTCCCGGGGCTCCCAAGTGGAACCTCCCTCTCTACTGTAACCCACCCTGACTGCTCTCCGCCTCCTTCTCTTCCGTACTTGGCTGCATCCACGACGGCTGCTTGTCCTCTGTAGTGTCCACCTCACTTGCCTCCTCGATCGACTGCAAACAGCATATTATTTGCAAAAATCACACTGTAATCAACAACGTGTCGTCATCATTTGACCTCAGTGACGTCATCAATCAATACTGTCACTAACCGGCTTGTTGTCAGTCTGTCCCTCCTTCTCTTCCCTCTCCTCTTTCTCCTTCTTCTCCCTCTTCTTCTTCTTTCTCTCCTCCCTTCTCTTCCTCCTCTCCCTCCTCTCCTCCTCATCTTCCGAATGATCGTCGCCCATGTGCTAAAATGTGTCTTGAATTTCAACTCAAAATTTCGTACATGGAAAACAAGGGAAATGGTATTTCCAAGTAATTGTTAGAGTCAACCAAGAACACGAGACTAACATTTCAAATGTCAGTAGTAGTTATATTAGACTTGTCACATACTTTCAACAGGTTGCTGCGCCTATCAATCAACTCTGGTTTACCACAGTACATCATCTGGACCTATCACTACCGTATCCCCCAATCAATAACCCCCTACCGTACCAGTTCGACGTCCTTTATCGTGGCCTCAATCTCCTCCTCTCGTCGCTTCTCCTCGCTCTCGCGACGCTCTTCACCGGATCTGTAAATGTTTTGCAAATATTATAAATCGAATTTCGGTGGTTCATTGAAAGCAAACTACTCCACCCCATAAGTATGGCATCTAACACTTAAAATCAACGGGTTTCGCATGCACAATTATTTTCTGGTGAAAAATCATGCTATGCGGTATGTTTCTTCACGATTGCAAAACCCTTGCAAACTACTATGTCCATGTCCGACTACAGTACTCCTAGCTGCCGTATGCTCGACATGATTACAGTACTCTTCCCCCTCACCTCCTTTCCTTCTTCCTCTCATCTCCCCTCTCCCTCTCCCTGTACTCCTCCTTCTTCCGATGTTCTCTTCTGTCTCCTTCATCCCTTCTATGATGAGAGTGGTAGTGAGGATCCCTCTCATACTCGTCGTACTTGCTTCCACGGGGAGGACGTTCTCTCCTGAATGACGTCATTAGGATAGTTGCGTAGTTGGATGACAAGTTTCTTATTGTTATTGTTAGGGGACGTGGTTTGATCGTAGCGTATAAATGTTTCCTCCAATATTATAGATAAATATGACGTTTATAATTTAAACAAAAAGGGGGAATCACTACATATCCCTCGCACGATCAACGATTATACCAACGCGTCAAACGCGAATCCGACTGGAAAATGTTGGCCAAAATTCCTACTCAATCTTACACGCCGCCTCAGCGTGTAACTTAATTTAAATTTCCTACATACATTTACTACATTACCGCTAAACAAGATGTAACTTATTGTATTCACTTTTCAAGAACCAAGCACTATATATCCCGCCCCATGATCAACTATTATACCAACCCGGCAAACACGAATTCGACTGGCAAAAGTTGGTTAAAATCCTGCTCAGGAAAGATAGTTCTAATAAAGGTATTGCAATGACCTAATACCGTACTTCCCTCCAATCAATGATACAGTACCTGTAATAGTCCTCCTCCTCATACCGTCTGTCCATCCTCCTCTCACCACCGTAACCATGGCCCCTGTACCCGCTGCCTCGGTACCGCTGCAATGCAATACATTCTCTCGCACATGATAAAATTAATGATTTCTTTATTATCCCTCCTAGAATTGAAAATCACTTCTTCTAATTCCAATATCTTAGCGTTTATAGGTCAACGAAATCATTAGGCGGTAATTTTTTGCAATCAGACTATCTGCGATTCCGTCTAACAAGCTAAAATCCCGAATTAAGTGCCCCCCCCCTATTGTTCACCCCACCCACCTCATCCTCCCTATAAGGCATCCTCCTCTCATCCCGCTCGTATCCTCCCCTGCCCCTTCCTCTGTAACCACCGTAGAAGTGACCACGAGGCACGGGCGGTCGACTGTCGCGAGGGTCACTGCAATTAGAACAAATAAAAAACAGTTTGACCAAATATATATGAAGCTAGTGCAAAACTACAAACTAACTCGATCTTGGACAATCGTAAACTTTATATTTATTTTAGAGGAATGACAATTAAAAAACTAACCAAACCAATCAATCATGTGGGCCTATAAAAATGTTCTGATACACGAATCTTACAGGTTTAAATATGGAGAGAAAGAGAAAAACTCGGCGAAAGACACGACCTTCTTCGACTTTTGCGCCATAATTGCGAAATTGACAATTGTGCCTTTAGAACGAGGAAGACGATCGTGCATCTGTCCATTTCACCATAATGGCGCAAATGTCCATGGAGCTCTTGTCTCTCACCCAAAAGCTCACTACTACTCTCTATAACACTCCCTATAATTGTTTTCAGATTCAATATAAAAAGGGTTGAGTATAAAAAATAGATATAAGGCAATAAATGCTCATTAGTACTCTCTCTTTCTCTACCTCTTTACATATAAGTGTTATCGAGACAAGTGGAACCCAGAAGTTATAGACCGACGCATACATACCTATGGTGATGTTATGATGCACCAATCCCACAAGTTTCACTTTGTAAACGAACTCACTAGTATGCTCTCTCCCTCTCCCTGTGCTCTCCTCCTCCTTCTCTGGGTGGCTTGACATCCTTCTGTTCCTCTTCCTTTCCCTCCTCCTTCTCCTCTCCTTCCTTCTTCACCTCATCCTCCCCTCCCTCTCCCTCTTGCTTGGCAGAAAGCAGCTCGGGAGGCACCTGAAATGAAACCCATGCACTTAAAAAATTCTTTTTTTTCTATTTATTAGCATCCATGAGAGCCTAGAAACGTTTTCGAGAGATAACATTCAAATAAATACACCGAATGACTCACAACAGTGCCGGGTGGGGGCTCGATGTCGCCTTCGAGCAGCGATTTCTGCAAGAACACGTAGTTAATTTCACTTCTTTCTCGAAAAAAACATCAAAGTAAATCATACATGTGCAAGGTGCGCACAACAAAAATCGAGCTAAATATTAGCGAAACATTGATCATTTCCAATTCACAGGGTGGCATCGTGATTTTGTCACGACTATCTCCATGTATGACGAAAATACCATGGTGATAGACATATGGGGATAATTGTGAAATGGACAGATGCGCCATCACACCACGGCTCAAGTGTCCATTTCACCGTCATGGTGCAAACGTCCGTGGCGGTCATGTTCTCTTTCACCCAAATGACAATCTGCACTCACCGGATGTGCATAGTAGTCTTGCCTCATAGGCATTCCCATTGTTCCATCCACCATTGGCACCTGAACAAAGCAGATCAGACTACAAAGTACTAAACGGCCAAGAAGATCAGACTACAAACTAGGGAGATCAAACTATAATGAATAGCTTTGCATACCTGTCCACCAGGGGCTGGTGCACCCGGAGGCCATGCAGTGTGAAAGCCGGCACGACCACGATTTCCACCACGGTACATCCTCAAATAGGAACAATTACAATTAACGTAGAGAATTGTTGTAGAAAACGCTAAAAGAGAACATTGAATATATTTTTGTTTTTAGACGTTCAAACCGCCTCAACGAACAAAGAACGCATGAAACTTTCGCATAAATAACAAACATGAAACACACAATTTGCGGGTTTCAGTTACTACTAAAGACATTACGATTAGCATCAAATCTGAGAAAGATTGCGTGAAACATATTAGTCACAGGTTATCATCAACTTCCTCACATTGGTCCACGGCTCATTCCGCGTCCCCCTCTGTACGGCACCCTCGGGTAGTCGTTTCGGTAGTAGCGATCGCCGCCTCTGCAAAGAAGAAGATATCAATCGTTAATCTGACCATCTGGACCACTACCGTAATCTCCCTGAAACACTTACGAATGCCTGTATCTCCTGTCGTCTCTCGTCCTCCTCCTGTACTCTCTGGAGGAATCTGATGAGGAGCTTGATGAGGATGACGATGAGGAATCGGAAGATGATCCACTGCTGCGACTCCTCAACGGAAAAGGGTCAATACCGTAGCCACCAAACGCAACATTTTCCAACAAGCGCGAATAGTACGAAAAGTGGCAGGTATGGATTAACAAGCCAAGAGTATAAATAAACGCGACAATATTTGGAGATCCAAAAGCAGGTACGTGGTGTGATCCTAAGAACAAGCATCGCCACAAGCTACCGTACTAGAGTGGTTCGATGGACGTATTACTGCATCAGATACATTCCATTCCCGACTGTCTTTCAGTGTCCGTACCTCTTTCTTCTCCTCTTCCTCTTGGGCGTCTTACTCCTCTTCTTCCTCTCCACTCCCTTGTCTCTGTTCAGATACTCCTGCCATGCCTCCTGCAGCTGCATCTGCGACGCCTGAATCATGGCCAAGTTATTGATTGTACTAAGATTTATAAAACGGTAACAAGTAGTCCTCATTCGTCTGGTCTGATAAGCTAATGAACTTCTAAATTGGCTCCGAGGTGGATTACAAATAGATGTGAAAATGTAAGCTCATCCTTGTAAATAGCGTGCAACAAGGAAGCCACTGGTTGATGCGTTATTAGATTGGTTTTTATTATCCAAAAAAGGCGAATGGATCTGGATTGCGCTCGAAATACCACCGCCTCCATATAACCATAGTGAAACACCGATCTCGCTTTGTCACCGTTATTATGAATATGTTTTCCAAACGCTTGGGGTGCAACCAATTGGGCACGGAATACCACTCCCTCCATATAACCACAGTGAAACATAGCTCTCACCTGGTACACAGCTCCTCCAGGTAGAATCGCCGTGCCAGCCATACCGAATTGAGGCTGACTGCAACACACATTTTTCATTTATGAAAATATATCTATGCCAGTTGATTTCTCGTTCAACCCAGGGGTTAAAATGATTTTCAACATCCGTAAATAATCTAATTATGAAGTCCACCCGTGTAAACATAAATATTAGCTGGTAACTGACTCGTAATAAATGTTTTAAAAAAATCAAAATAGCATGTAAAACTTCGCAATTGAATCTAATTTCTCGCCCGGACACCAGCCTCTAAAGTGAATGCGGACAGCGACGCGTTGGTTCGCGCGTCGCGGCTGGGGCTTCTGTAAGAAGTACTCACTTGTAAATAGGTTGCTGTGTCACCGGGTCGATCATGACAACCGTGGTGGGTGCAATGGGTGGAGGAGGAACATTGGGTTGGAAGACAGCAACCGGCACCACAAGATTCATTCCTCCTCCTGGGCCAACCACCTGCAATGGTCCATAATCAATCAATAATCAATCGATATTTCACTATTTCATCAAGAATAATCAATATTTAGTCAACGACCCATATTGTTAGTACAGAATTAGAGCAATTCATCGTAATCACACATGCCTCGGATGTACACTTCCATATTTTGGAAGTCCCAGGCTGAACAATCGCGTGATTACTGTACCTGCTGTTGTGGTTCCGTAGCAAGAGGTACTGTAGAAGGTACAGTGGACAGGGCTGAAGAGACGCTCTCCGTGCTGCCTGCAGCAACTGCAGCGGCCACTGCACTCGCATCCTCGCCCGGGGTCACTCCAGGAGGCTGCAAAGGGAGATTTATGTTATGGTGGTGGAGGAAAGACCCGCGATATTTGAGTAGTAGAGCTGGCAGATGGATCACCAATTCTTAGGGATCACGATCAGTGCAAGCGGTCGTAGTCGATCCCTGATCGACAATGTTTGTCGATCAGTGATCGACATTAGATATGCAATGACATGCAAAATAGAACTAGCGAACCTCGCTCTTTCATTTTCAGCCAGTGCGCGGGGAAAATTATGAAATTCATTTCATGAAGGCAACTTTTGTCGATCAGTGATCGACAAACGCGCATGCAAATTCATCTATCTCGATCATTCGTCGATCATTTCATGCAAAGCGGTCGTGTACTTTCACCCCTTCACCATTCATTCTTTGTCGATCCATCTGCCAGCTCTATTGAGTAGCACTGTCAGTAAATTATCGTTTTGCAAAGTTTCACCATCGATTTCATGCAGGGGTAGAGACTGATAGTGAGGCTTGTTTGAAACTTTTCTAGTGTTGGAGATACTTCGGTTTCGTCAGCTTTTCATAATTGGTGCGTCACAGAGGTCAAAAGTCAGCAGCAATCGTATTTTGCAAATTATGTGCTGGTTGCCTATGATGAGCAAGACATCTTCAATGTGTAGTGACAGAAAATTTCCGAAACGCTTCATTTCCGAAATGCGATCCGTAGTTGGGTAAAGGACAAAGTCCAATGGCCATCATGATGACTACAACGATAACGCATCTCTCCATATCATCATTACGGCGCAAATGTCCTTAGAGTTCTTGTCTTTCACCCCCTCACTAACCGCAGGATCATTGTGTCCAATAATCATTCCCTCTCCTCCTGCCTCATGTCCTATCCACAGGAGCTGCTGTGTCTGGTGGTCCTCCTGTCCCGGAGTGCCTCCACCCGTATCTTGGGCTAAATAATTGCATATAACTTTTACAAGTTCCTATTAGATATTATGCTTGTCCTTTTAGAATTATCGCAAGAACAGCTCCTTGGTCAGATTGATCAGCTATGGAGTTTGCTAGTAAATATTGCCGCTTTTAGCAAACATTCGCTGATCGCTCAACTAAAAAATCTTCGCTGTAACCTATTTTCACCTTAAATATAATCCTTACCAACAATTAATTTTTTAAAATGTTCTATAAACAGTCTTTGAAACATATCCTCACCGGGCGATGCTTCTGCTGTCTGTTGAATGCCGATCCTCAGTCGCTGTCTCGGTTGTTGTGCTGTTGGCATAGAGTACGACGGCTTGTTGCGTCTCTCGGGCGCCGCAGGTTGCGACTGCTCGGCCAGTCCTGAGAAAACGATCTTACTGCTCTGTTATTCTGCCATTGAGGGGGAGGGGGAATTGTTGTTTGAAAAATAGCTGAGTCAAGCATATTTGCGCCACAACGGTAAAGTGAACAGGTGCGCAATTTTTGTCGTCATTATCACGGCGCAAGTGACATTTCACCATTATGGCACAAATGTCCATGGCGCAGCTGTTTTTCATCTGAATTGTTGCCCTGGTGGCCACAAAAGATACAGGACGCAAAATCAACCTATTTCAAGGCATACTCCGATCTATGCACTCTCTGCATCTAATATACTATTTTTCAATTCTAAACTTGGTAATGTTTTTCCTGGGGACGGGAATTACCATCACTTCTTGAGTAAAACATGTACATCACCATAACACCACTAATGGCCATACGGTCATTGGGCGCGGGCGGGGGGGCGGGGGGGGCGGGGGGGGGGGGGGCGGGGGGGGGGC